>OZ025242.1:0-105000 GCA_964019155.1 Osedax fenrisi
CAAACCCAAACCCAAACCCAAACCCAAACCCAAACCCAAACCCAAACCCAAAACCAAACCCAAACCCAAACCCAAACCCAAACCCAAACCCAAACCCAAACCCAAACCCAAACCCAAACCCAAACCCAAACCCAAACCCAACCCAAACCCAAACCCAAACCCAAACCAAACCCAAACCCAACCCAAAACCCAAACCCAAACCCAAACCCAAACCCAAACCCAAACCCAACCCAAACCCAAACCCAAACCCAAACCAAACCCAAACCCAAACCCAAACCCAAACCCAAACCCAAACCCAAACCAAACCCAAACCCAAACCCAAACCCAAACCCAACCCAAACCCAAACCCAAACCCAAACCCAAACCCAAACCCAAACCCAAACCCAAACCCAAACCCAAACCCAAACCAAACCCAAACCCAAACCCAAACCCAAACCCAAACCCAAACCAAACCCAAACCCAAACCCAACAAACCCAAACCAAACCCAACCCAAACCCAAACCCAAACCCAAACCCAAAACCCAAACCCAAAACCCAAACCCAAACCAAACCCAAACCCAACCCAACCCAAACCCAAACCCAAACCCAAACCAAACCCAAACCAAAACCCAAACCCAAACCCAAACCCAAACCAAAACCAAACCCAAACCCAACCCAAACCCAACCCAAACCCAAACCCAAACCCAAACCCAAACCCAAACCCAAACCCAAACCCAACCCAAACCCAAACCCAAACCCAAACCAAACCCAAACCCAAACCCAAACCCAAACCCAAACCCAAACCCAAACCCAAACCCAAACCCAAACCCAAACCCAAACCCAAACCCAAACCCAAACCCAAACCCAAACCCAAACCCAAACCCAAACCCAAACCCAAACCCAAACCCAAACCCAAACCCAAACCCAAACCCAAACCCAAACCAAACCCAAACCCAAACCCAAACCCAAACCCAAACCCAAACCCAAACCCAAACCCAACCCAACCAAAACCCAACCCAAACCCAAACCCAAACCCAAACCCAAACCCAAACCCAAACCCAAACCCAAACCCAAACCCAAACCCAAACCCAAACCCAAACCCAAACCCAACAAACCCAAACCCAAACCCAAACCCAAACCCAAACCCAAACCCAAACCCAACACAAACCCAAACCCAAACCCAAACCCAAACCCAACCCAAACCCAAACCCAAACCCAAACCCAAACCCAAACCCAAACCCAAACCCAAACCCAAACCCAACCAAACCCAAACCCAAACCCAAACCCAAACCCAAACCCAAACCCAAACCCAAACCCAAACCCAAACCCAAACCCAAACCAAACCCAAACCCAAACCCAAACCCAAACCCAAACCCAAACCCAAACCCAACCCAAACCCAACCCAAACCCAACCCAAACCCAAACCCAAACCAAAACCCAAACCCAAACCAAAACCCAAACCCAAACCCAAACCCAAACCAAAACCCAAACCCAAACCCAAACCCAAACCCAAACCCAACCAAACCCAAACCCAAACCCAAACCCAAACCCAAACCAAACCCAAACCCAAACCCAAACCCAAACCCAAACCCAACCCAAAACCCAACCAAACCCAAAACCCAAACCAAACCCAAACCCAAACCCAAACCCAAACCCAAACCCAAAACCAAAACCCAAACCCAAACCCAACCAAAACCCAAACCCAAAACCCAAACCCAAACCCAAACCCAAACCCAAACCCAAACCCAAACCCAACAAACCCAAAACCCAAACCCAAACCCAATCCCACATCCAACACCCAATCTAAACCCAAGCCCACATCCAACACCAATCTAAACCCAATCCCAAACCCAAACCCAAACCCAAACCCAAACCCAAACCCAAACCCAAACCCAACCCAAACCCAAACCCAAACCCAAACCCAACCCAACCCCACATCCAACACCCAATCTAAACCCAATCCCACATCCAACCCAAACCCAACCCAAACCCAATCCCATATCCAACACCCAATCTAAACCCAATCCCACATCCAACACCCAATCTAAACCCAAGCCCACATCCAACACCAATCTAAACCCAATCCCACATCCAACACCCAATATTAACCCAATCCCACATTCAACCCCCAATCCAAACCCAATCCAAACCCAATCCCACATCCAACACCCATCTAAACCCAATCCCACATCCAACCCCCAATCCAAACCCAATCCCACATCCAACACCCAATCTAAACCCAATCCCACATCCAACCCCCAATCCAAACCCAATCCCACATCCAACCCCCAATCCAAACCCAATACCACATCCAACCCCCAATCCTTACTTTGTGTCGCGACGATGACGTAGTATGGTGGCACACGATAATGACGAAGACTCCATTCTTCACGACCAGCAGTATATATAGGAGTTCGCGCAAGGGGAGATTATACCAGTCCAAGATATCGTCCATACAGTCTCTCTTGACGGCATATCTTTCTACTGTGTACAATTGAATCTTGTAATATCATATTACTTAGCGATGTTATATATTATATATATATATATATATATATATATATATAATATTAAATATAATATAAATCTTATAATATTTAATTTGGTATGTATATTTATGTATTTATGTGTGTGTGTATATACATATTATATATATATATTATATATATATGTACGTATATATAAACGATTTATTTATATACAAATATAACAAATATAACAAATATATATATTATATATATATATATATATATATATATACTAAATACATTACATAAATTATATAAATTATATAAATTACATAAATTACATACATTACATACATTACATACATTACATACATTACATACATTACATACATTACATACATTACATACATTACATACATTACATACATTACATACATTACATACATTACATACATTACATACATTACATACATTACATACATTACATACATTACATACATTACATACATTACATAAATTACATACATTACATACATTACATACATTACATACATTACATACATTACATACATTACATACATTACATACATTACATACATTACATACATTAAATATATTAAATATATTGAATCAATATATATATTCAAATCATATCATTTAGAACAATTAAATTAAATCTATATTGAAAGCAATATATATTATATACTAGGAAATTGATTTAATTCTCTTTAATTGTACTTGATTATATTGCATAATAAATATATTAGTATATATTCAAATCATATCATTTAGAAAAATTAAATTAAATCGATATTGAAGGCAACATTTATTATATAATAGTAAAATGATTTAATTCTCATTAATTTTACTTTTACTTTGCATAATAAATATATTAGTATATATACTGAACAACATACAGTGCACATACGTATATAGTATATACTATATAAAAATAAAAATACTACTTTATGAATACATAATTATATACATATATGTACATATATGTATTCTATGCATATATAACTATATTATATAAATATACTTATTTGTACTACACAATATATGTAAAATAATTTGGTGATTAATATCAATCATGATATATCAACATATATATTATATATATATATATGTGTGTAATACACATTGTGTATGCGTATATATATATATATATATATATATATATATATATATATATTATATATATATATATTATATATATATATTATATATATTAAATATATTAAATATATTATATATATTATATATATTATATATATTATATATATTGTAGGTGTACATGTTATATATGTTGTATATGTTGTATATGTTATATACGTTATATACGTTATATATGTTATATATGTTATATATATATAATATTTGATAATATAAACTACTGTTCTAGTGCTAAATAAAATTGCCTAAATAATAACCTTCATACTTCTTGAGTGCTTCATACCCGAGTAATTGTTCCAGTTGTGCCACACGTTTGTTGCTCTTCCATTTTGCGAGGTCTGCTAACATGTACGTAGTTGTTCCATCTTTTCTTGAATACTTTCCATAAGCTACCAGTCTATCCGTGAACTAAGTTATAATATATTGGGTACTGTTCATCGTGTGTTATGTGGTCTGTCGTTGTCATCGTGTTAACTGTATTCTAGTATAATAAGTTTATGTATAAAAGTAGATAACTATTGCAGGTAAGGGATAGCAATGGTAATGTATAGCTAGTAACGTCAGCTTATATAGGCTATTGGTGTCACGCACGAATAGCCAGTATCACGTGCTATACAGCTATTGCATATGTTAGTTCACATGCAGTTCACATACTTCACATGCACCACGTATATCTTAAATATCAATATTTAGAACAATAGAAGTGCAAATGTATTGATTTGCAATGCACGTACACACATTATATAACGTATGATTATAATAATACAAACTAAACATACATCATATATATAACTATACATAGCATTATATATATAAAGTTATTACAATTAAATTTAATATTAGTATATATATATGTATATATATAATATATATATATATACTACATATACATATATACATATACAAATACTACTTTATGTATATATTATAATATACACTATAGTATATACACTATATATAGTGTATACATAGATGTACTATATTATATATACGTACTACAGAATATATGTTTAAATACAAATAGGTGATGAATATCATTCATGATATAACAACCTATATATGTATATATAATATATATATATATATATATATATATATAATATGTATTTATTATATATAATGTGTAGGTATACATATACCATTATAATGTTAATATAAGTAAATACATTCGCTTACACAAACATACACACACACACACACCAATCTGCACAATTACCTTCAACCACTCGACCTAATTATCACAGAACAATATCAATTCCTAGCACCTTTATAGATACCACACTATCAATTCCAACATTTATTCACAACACATCAACATCTCAGATTAATGCAGCCATCCTTAATGTTTCCTCTATACGCAATAAAGTTGATCACACACTTGACCTATTAATGACCTTCACCTTGATCTTATTTATCTCACAGAAACGTGGCTTAAAGATAAGGATATTGCAATATATGCATCCCTTAATATTTATAATCTAAGTTTTGCACAACTTAATAGACTCGGCCCCCATGTTGGTGGTTGTGTCGGCATCTTATATAAGTCAAATCTAATTCATAGTACTGATCTCGCACTAGAAAACTCAGAATCATTTTCTTGTATAAATTCACCCGGCTAATTCACGCCAATTCACCATCATGGTTATCTATCGTTCACATCATTAGTCAATTCCTAAGTTGTTCCTTGAATTAGAACACCTCCTGACTAATAACCATCCACTAACCATACTATCATTCTAGGAGACCTAAACATCCCAATTAACCTTGACACTAATTATACCAGGCAATTCAATATATTAATAGGATCATTTAACTTTGTCCAACATATATCATCCCCAACTCACATAGCAGGTAATATACTTGACCTTATAATTTGGCATGCATATTCTAACCTCACCAATTCCCATTCAATAAATAATATATTTTCTGATCATCATCTAGTATTCTTCTATATTAGCTCACCAAGACCAACTCGACCCATAATAAAAAGTAAATATAGAAAATATAACAATATTGACACCGATACTTTCCTCCTTAAATTCTTCCGCCTTGCCGTGGTGAGGAGGCTTGCGTACTCTAATGAACTAGAGAGCTATGGTGATGAGGATTTATTCCTTGGTAGCTTCAAGCATATCACTCAGGTCTAAAGCGAAGAGTCAGACTAAATGGAAGAAGAAGACAAGAATTGTATGTGGGTTCTTGTATTCATACGATAGCGATGAATGATTGACTTTCTCCACGGTATCATATGGTTCGCTTTGTACGACTGTACATTGGGAAATCGCCCAAAACTGGGAACCACGTCATTAGTAGAAGTAGCGATCGCTAATGTATCCAGCAAACGAAAACTCAGAGTCGAGCGAGAGCTCGACATAAGTAAGTACTTTCATCACTGAATTCTCTAAATAATTTAATAACTCACATTTTCTCTAACTCAGTATCCAAATTAGGAACAGCTCTATCAAAAACTCTCGACGAACTTGCCCCCATCAAATATAAATATATCACAACGTCCAAACTGCAAATTGTTCAATTCTGAACTTTCATCATCGTAAATTACGACTATATGAACATTATTGGAGAAAATCTAAATTTCTTAATAATTATAATATATTTATCCCTACTCGAGAAGACTAAGAAATCAAGCTATTAAAAGAAGCATCAACTAATTCTAAGACTTTTTTCTCCATTTCTAACCAGCTACTTGGTAGAATATCACTACGTGTTCTACCAAATGAACCCATAACAACTCTAATAGATACATTTGACCAATATTTCAATAATAAAGTCATGAATATAATTAAATCACTCCCTACACCTCTCAATATACCATATAATATACATCTATATTCCTTGTCCTCTTTCACATTACCATCAACTACTACAATTGAAAAACTCCTCAGTGCAGTAAATACATCTTCCGAAATAGATCCAATCCATCTATATTAAATAAGTACCATATTTATCTAGCATCTTATTACCAAGAAATAATAAAAAACTCACTTACGTCAGTCATTTTTCAATCGATATGAAAACGGCATATGTTACACCCATCATAAAAAACCTAACCTCGACAAATCCATCCTTTCCAACTACCGATTAATCTCCAACTTATATATGCTCTACAAAACCTTAGAACAATTTTTCTTGAACTTAAGTTATTGCTTATCAACTAAATTCGTATCTTCATGAAAAGCATTTATTATACCCATATAAGAGTGCCTATACCAAGCACCAAAGTAGTGAAACTGCAATGATACATATCCTTAATTATATGCATCTATCTGCTGCATCACCACATGGTTCAGTGGTCATTCTCCTTGATTTATCAGCTGCCTTCGATACCCTTGAACAATATCCTTATAAATCGACTAAACTCTATCGGAATCTTTGGTACTGCACTCGATTGGTTCATCTCTACCTTACTGATCATTTTTACCAAATTAGCATAAATTCACTAATCTCTAAATCTAGTAAAATTACTCATGGGGTACCTCAAGGATCTTTCATTGGTCCAATCCTGTTCAATATATATCTACTTCATTTATTTAACATTATTGACAAATACCACACCATAGACTATCACTCGTATGCTGATTACATACAATTATACTGTAGATTAATAGACCCTAGCAATGACATACATTTACTTAATAACTGCGTTACTGATATACATAACTGTCTCACCAATAACTAATTATCACTAAACTGTCTTAAAACTGAATCTCTGCATATTAAAACATTTACTACTATATTCCTTCCACTACAAATTACCATTAACAATTTGAGTATTTGTTATGCTAATAAAGTAACAAATGTTGGTATATTAATCGACACAAAACTACAATTTCACATTCAAACTAAATCACTATCACAGTCAATTAACTACATGCTGCATAACTTACGAACAATAAGACCCTTCATTAATTTTAATACCGAAAAACTTATCGCTACCTACCTCATTCTACCCGCATTGATCACTGTAACTCCTGTATCTATGCCTCCTAACAATTTATAATAAATAAACTCCAACGCTTTAAAACTCAGCTATCAGATTTATATTCAACATAGCTAAACATTCCAGACAACATATATCTCCTTTAAGAACCAAATTACATTGACTGCCAATAAAATCCCGTATAATTTATAAGACTTCACTCACCATATATTTAGCTACTCACCATAACATACCAGACTATCTATCCAACTTACTAACTCCCAACACAACTATTTACGAACAAAGACAAATAAAATAATTCAAATTAAAAACCCCAGTTTTATCACATTTAACATCTGCCCAACATAAACCTTTCCCCATCCATGCTCCAAAAATCTGGAATGATCTCCCTCACCATATCCGATCAATTGACTCAACTGTAATATTAAAGTCAAAGCTCAAAACATACCTTTTTCGCAATAAATACATTGAAAAGCATGTCCGAAAACTTCCATAAAGAAGTTGATGGAAGTGCCTAAACCAACTAGGTAACAGTAACAGGTAACACACACACACACATATATATATATATATATATATATATATATATATATATATATATATATATATATATATATATGTATATTCATTATCACTTTTACAGTTATCTTCCCTATACTTCCTTCTTTATCCAAGAAACTTATTCATTATAGAAAAATAAAATCTATTAATATACCTTTAATCTTCTCTAAAATTGTATTCATTTTTGTATCCCTACCCATAACCCCTTAATCACTAAACTCCACTCTCACCCTTCCACTTGACAAATATTCCCATCTTATATATATACTACTATTTCCCTGCATTAGTAATTACATATGGTTTACATCTGATATTGTTAAACTCAACCGATCTCTGCGTAAAACTGAAAGAACATATCGCCGTGTTCATTCTCCTGAAATCCTTTTGTCGTTTACAAATCATCACAAATTCTACAAATCACATATCAGTAAATCAACATATTCTTAATATATAACTAAAATCAATAGTCTTTCCTCCAATCCTCGTGCCAAATTGTATTTAGCTAGAAAACTTATTGCGCGTGATCCCTCTTTACACATACCCTATAGGGTATATATATATACCAAATATTCCTAAAAAATAAACTCTGTAATTAAATCTATAACTTTTTCTCTGATAAAATCTTATCTATCTGTTCAATAATTACTTCCCTTAATCAAACATATAGCATCCCTTGTATATTAATCAGTAAACCAATTGATAATTATATATCTACCTTCACTACTCCCTTAATATCTAACATTTATGGCCTCATTTTAAAATCCACTTCCTCCTCTCAATATGACCCTATTAATATTTATTTTTTTAAAGAGGCAATAGTACCCTATCCCCCTATTTGAATACTATATATTCTTGTGTTCTCTCTCCAATGGAATTTTACTCCTTTTTTTAAACATTCTGTCATCACTCCCATTCTTAAAATAACGTCTTCCAACCCTAATCTCTTATGTAATTCCCGTCCTATTTCCCAACTTCCTATTATTATTAAAATTCTTATAAGTATCGTTGTCCATCAATATATTTATGTCACTAAACTCCTACCATGACGTCCTACAACGTGCATTTCTTAAAGGTCACTCCAATGAGACATCCCTCCTTCAAATCAATATATATATGCGAAATTTCCCCCCTCACTATGTTGTCAGATGGTTCTCCTTGATCTATCTTGTGAATTTGACTCTATTTGCCATGATTTTCTTTTTTAGAGACTTGAGATGATTGACATTAATGGTAGTACATTTAAATAGCTTAACTCGTACATCATAAATAGATCATCCTCTATTAAATTCTGTGATTTCACTTCTGACCCCCGCCCTATATTCTATGGCGTCCAACAAGGTTCTGTCCTAGGCCCACTTCTATTCTCCATATATATAATACCTATAATGTCTATTATATTCAAATGTCCTGGCATTTTCTATAATATGTATGCTGATGATATCCAACTACACTTCTTCCTCGCTATATCCACTCAGGATAATTCTCACCTAATTGCGTGTATCTCCTCTATTAAATACTAGCTTCTCTCCAACAATATTCTACTAAATACCTCAAAAACAACCCTCTTCACTATCTCTATATATCTCTATATACCTACGAAATACCCTGCATTCCCTTCCTTTTACCTTGACAAGATTATTATTTCATCTTCAAATTCAGTCCTAGGTCTTGGTGTCATTTTTGACTCTGATCTATTTTTTCTAGCCATATTACTATAATTCTAAATATGCAAATTATCATTCATTTATAATCAGATGTAACCGTAAATATATTAGTTTTCCACTATTTGATGTCCTTATTAATTCACTTTTAATTTCTCGTATTGATTATTGTTCTTCTTTATTATATAAACTTCATGCTTCAACTTTACAGTTGTTTATTTATTTTTAAGAATACAAACTTATATAAAATAATAATTAGGGTAAAATTATATATGGGTAATTATATATTAGTATCGGGTATATCGAATTATATGTCGTGCGAATCGACTTATGAATCGGGTGAATCGACTTATTTTCGGGCGAGTCGACTTATTTTGTTGCGGGCGAATCGACTTTCGAGCCAAGAACAGAACTTTGTGGAACACCATGTATTTTAACATAAATAGGAGACAATGATAAGTTAATCTTCACCGAAGATGTTCCAGATGAAACAAAAGACATACACTAACTGTGGACTTGACCGGGTATACCATTTTCATTACTTCTAATGGAAATAATATTGTGATTGAGAGTATCAAACGCACTAAATAAGTCTATTAGAACGAGATAGCATGGGGCTATATTATCAAGAGATAAGAGAATATCATTAGTGATCAAAGTAATGGCAGTTTCGGTACTACGGTGAGGAAGATACTCACTTTGATATCTATCAACTATAGCATTGGACGTAATGCCATTAATAAGTTGAGTGTACACAACTCATTCTAAGGTCTTAAATAATGTGATAACTGGGATATTGGACCATAACTTGATAAATTAAACTGTTCAAGATTAGATTTTTTTAAATCGGAAAATGTATGAATATTTCATAGAGTGCGGACCAATAGATGATATAAGGGATCTATGAATGATTTAAGTGATAAGTACAATAAAATATGGTGAACGAAGTAGATTGAGTGGAATAGGAACAAGTGGGGAATTGGTTTTAAATGATTGTTAAGGTCATCAGAGAGATAGTGTAATTTCATGTGTGGGAAGCGAAAAATATGATTAGTGATTCTGATTGCATGATACATTGAGATTGAGTCGTCCCGAATTGATGTTTGGAAGTACATTGATATTACTCGAATGTTGTTGTTTGATGAAATTGGCAAACAAGATAAAAATAACTGAATCAGGTTGGTCAGGAAGATGCTTGGTATGGGTTTTACCTATTAAGGTGAAAGAGAATTTGTAAACGTACTTAGAAGATATGTCATAACTACCGAGAATATCAGTGAAGTATGACGATTTAGTATAGAATTTTTTCTTGTAAAGTGATCGACAAACTGTAAATACAATAAGAGTCAAGTTTAGAGGATGCATATTTACGTTGTAGTTTGCAATGTAGTTGCCGCAGGTTAATAAATTCAATATTAAACCAGGGAGATATAAATAAGTTCGGTTGATAAGAGTAATGGAGGGTGCACACATTTCAAGAGTATGATATAATTCCAAATTAAAATAAACAAAAAGTGTAGAATAATCAGAAGATATACTGTTGCTAAGTTGATAGAATATATAGTTAAAAAGCATTGATTTATCAATTGAAGATATTTTCCGAAACGATTTTGAATATCGATTAATTTGTATCAACGGAAAGTTCAAATCAAATATAATGGCAGAGTGGTCAGATATTAGAGAACTTTGAGTGGGATATAAAATTAAATCAGAATCAGCTAAGTTAATTAATCACTAAGTCAATAGTAGTACCATTAGTGTTAGTAGGTAAACAAGCATGTTGCGTCAGGGAATATTCAAATATAAGTTCATTCAGAGATAAAGAAGCATTATTATCATTGTTAATTTGAATATTAAAATCAATAAGAAAAACCGTGTTAACCGATATGATAGATTCAAAAATAGAGGGGAGGTCAGTTAATAGACTTATAGACTATATGAGATGGACGGTATATTTATTATTACCATAACAAATATACAATATAATATTACAATAAAATGATAAAAAAGTATGATAAATATAAAATAAAAATATTGATAATATATTATAATATTATTATTATAATTTGATGATATTAAAATATTAATAAAAATTATATGTTGTATAATTCTAAGTATTCAAAATATCAGTTTGCATTTCAACATGCTTAAATGTTACTTTCTTTGATTCATGTATTAGAGCAATCAGTTATATATACATAGAGCTAGAGAGAAACGAGAGCTTTCTCTCTAGCTCTATGGTTCTATACATATATCTTGAAGTTCATACGAGAATTCATCAACGACTCTAGGCAAACAAAAACAATTGCGAGCAACTATAGTTGCTCGTTGCTGTAGGTATACCTACAATCATCATTATGATTTGTAACTTCTCCTTTTTTGTAACAATTCATGGACATGTAAATTAATAGGCATATATAATATATAATTAATATATGATTATAAATTAATAACTATCATACTTAATATATATCAAATAGCTAATTAGTAAATAAATAACTAAATAAGTAAATATAGGCATATATACTATATATTATAATATATCATTGATATATAGTGTTATATGAATAATAGGAATATATATATATATATATATATATATATATATATATATATCATACTATACATTAATAATTGAGGAGAAATTAGGTAATTAAATCATTCAAAATTGTTGGTCCACGATCGGGTAATATTGTATGGTAATTAAATTTCAAATATATGTGAATATTATTTATTTTTTATTTTTATTTAATCTAATATCTAGTTTATTTATATATGATTATGTAAATATAAATAATAGTAATTAAAATCATAAGTTATATTTAAAATTATTAATTAGAAAAAACTTCGCATTTTTAAGGAAATTATCAAAAAACTTGTATTTGAAATAATTATTTACTGATTAATTTAAAAAAATAATCCAGCTATAATAATAAAATATATAAATAGCTTTGATTTGTATATTTCAGATTTCAAAAATATGATACCAATAACAATATATAGCCAATGGTCACGACCTAGTAGGTCGCCTATTCACTTACGACTAAATGCGACTAAGTGGCGGCAGCGATAAGTCATGTGACCAGATCACCCTGCTCACGGACACAGTGGACACCATCGCGGCAGCCGGAGAAGCGGAGATCACCATCTACATGGACAGATCGGCGGAAAGAAGATATAAAAACGGAGGCAGCGCAGCAGTAGTTACATCAGGACCAGCCACTGACTCAGTCAAAATCACCTCCATCACACGCAAGGGAAGACGTCTTACGTCGTCCTATGAGAAGGAAGTGACAGCGATGCTACTGGCAATTGGCTGTATCAAGAACAGCGATAATCAAGGCCCCTTCATTATCTGCACCGACAGCTAGTCAACCATGACAGCACTATAGTCGCCTGGATTTCGCTACAATGGGTCCCCGGCCATATAGGGCTCATCGGAAACGAGTGGGCGGACGTCGAAGCCGGAGCAGTGGTAGCTTCAGACGAAGAGCCAGCGGCAACGGATGGTGGTATAACCTTCCAGACAGCCAAAGCATTCACGAAGAGAGAGACGATGGACCCGGCCATAAGCCACGTAAGAACCAAAACGGTCTTTAACGGCAAGCGAGCCAGAGTCTCCCTCTCTAGAAAGTATTCGGTCATCCTAGCCCATCTCCACAAGCTGGTAGCATACCGAAACATTGTCGATGCCGACTCCTCTGCGACCTGTCTACATTGCCAAGGAGCCCTAGAGACGCTCGAGCACTTGCTCCAAGAGTGCCAGACCACAGCACGAAGACGAATCCGTGAGTTAGGGGGAGCGGCGCCATCACTGTCAGCCCTGGTTGAACAACCAGAGGCTTTAATAGCGTTTGCGAATGGACTCCCAACGGGAGTCTCCCGTCAATGTGAACGCTACGCCGCGAACAACAACATCAACAACCTAGTAGGTCCACGGTTGGGTATTCTCCCCATATTCTATCAATACCTCCTATAACATCGAGGTTATAGAAGGTATTGATTCTATGCATGCCCATATTGGATATGTGGTATATGGTATCGCCGCGTATTACATAAAGGCCCTTATATATAAGGGGATAATATATATGCATATATAAGCATATTCTACTACGGGCGACAAGTTTTAATCCATGAATGCGCGGTGAACCATGGCCTCCTTTAACTCCTGAAGCTAAAGGAGGCCACCCATGGGTGAACCTATAATGTTATGTGCAGATAAAGTTAATAGTTATATATATGTTTATTTGCGTAATGCCCCCCCCCCCGCCCACAGCGTGACTTCAAAGTCACACATTAGTGGTGATGAGATGAATTAATCATTGCTCAGTAAACAATGCTTCAGGCGCTAGGTTTTATTACCCAATATTACGTAATTCCTGATTGAATGTTAATGATGTACACATGAGGCTAAATATGTATACACAGTGATGTTAGATTATTATATAAAAAATATCTTATTGGAAATATTAGATTATATATAATATGTTACCCTTCTTAATGCATGTGATTATAATTTTTTTAAATTATTTTTTATAATATGTTATATGTTAAATTATTATAAGATATACCATTAAAACTAACAATTAATTTAGTTTTAGAAGTTAGATACTATTTTTATTATTTATATTATCAGTATTAATACATAGATTAATACATAGATTTGAATTTCATATTTGTTTTGTTTTGTTTACCTTTATTAGGTCAAATATAAATATATGATTATATACATAGAGCTAGAGAGAAAGCTTTCTCTCTAGATATATCTATACATATAAAAGAAAGTCTATTTAAATATTTATTTATTTATTTATTTATTTATATATATGCGTTCTATGTTTAAGAAAATGGCTCGACGGATTTACAAAATTTAAATTGCTACTAATTCTCTAGGACAATGATTATATAAAACAAAATGTATACATTGGCTATTAACTATATATTAAAAATACCTAGACATGTCTATTAATATATAATGTATATCAATTTTATAAAATTAAGTTTCAATGATATACATATTATTTTATGTTTAATTTAAAATAATATATTAATATATAGAATTTAAAACAATATTGATCTAAATTAAATATTTATCCTCGGATATTTATGGTTCCCATTTATGGTATGGTCCCTTTAAACAGTAATCACGAGATCTTTGATAACCAATGATAATTATAATTCCCGCCCATTAGTTTACAAAATTACTTATTACTTAATATTTTGTATTTTTTATGCTTATTTAAGGGCTATATCAAACTGAAATATTTCTATAAATGTTAGATATACATTATTAATTATAAAATATTTTAAATAATTATATAAATGTATAAAATAAAATTATATTACGTATTGTATACAACTTTTATGCAAATATAATTATTATATTAAATATAATATTAAATTATTTAATATTTAATAAATATTATAATATTATAATTATAATATTATGCAAATATTATATTTGCATAATATTATAATTATTATAATAATAATATTAATTAAATTATTTAATTATTAAATATTATTAAAATAATATTATTTAAATTAATATATTTTACATATTAAATATGATATTTATATACTTTACTCTTATACTATTACATTATTATAATAATGATTATATAATATATAATTTATATATCCTTACAATATTATATTGTAAGGATATATAAATTATATATTATATAATGTAATAGTATAAGAATTAAAATTATTATTATTAATTAGAATTATTATTATAATTTATAATATAATATTAAATATTAGATTTATACTGTAAAATGGGTAATATTAAAGAAATAACCATAACCGTTATCATAACGTTAGGGTATCATACCGGTTATGATTATTATAACGTTTATTAGGTGGTCATATTTAATATAATTATTATATTAATATCAGGTTTCAGCAGACTAACAGCAATTTTATTTAAAATTTATTTAAACATGTATATTTATTAAATAACTAATAGTTACTATTATATTAGGTTACTGCACGAGTTGGGAACGGTTTTCAAAATGTTACCAGCAATTGAGGCGAACGAGCATAGCGTATACACTATGCCATTTTAACTGTATATTATATGTTAACAATATATTATATGTTTATATTCACTCATCAATGCATACCTATATTGATAAAGCTTATATAAAATATATTATATAAAATATATTATATATTTTATTTATATTATATATATATTATATAATATATTTAATATAATATTAAATTATATAATATATATATAAAATATATAGCGCTATGCTCGCTCGCCGACCTCCTCAATTGCTGATAGAATTTTGAAAACCGTTCCCAACTCGTGCATCCCCCTTATAATATATAATAGTATAATACATTGATATTTATATATGAGGAAGGTGATGAAATATTGTTTATTAGTAATTATTTATTAATAAAATGATATCATATTTTATAGTGGATTTATTAAATTAAATTTATATTTACTATATTTTTTAACACTAGTATTTATTCCAAATTCATATTTTTTTATTAATAATTTTGAATATCAATATCGGGTAGTTTCAACGTGAACCGTTATAAATTGTGGCGGACATCGGACAATGAAATATTTACAGATATTTTATAACATGTTCTAAAATATATGGAATAAACTATTTTAATTATTAAGTAATTCAAAATAGATTAGTTTATTCACCATTTCGGTTGGTATAAAGCGAGCCTAATATATGTGGGCTATTTGCTATGTTGATGTAAATACTTAATTAATGTATAACGAGCTACATATTGAGAGGAGCTATTATACGCTATGTTATACCTGTAATACATACTCATATCTATACCTGACCTCTAATTGTCTACACCTAACCTCTAATTGTCTAAACCTATAACCATGTTTGACCTCCAATTATCTATACCTCTAAACTCACCTCACTTCTAATTATTTACACCAGACCTCTAGATATTAAAACATGTACCTATCTGACTTCTGCTTCTTTATACCTATACCCCTTTATCTGACCTCTAGTTCTTTATACCTATACCCCTATGTTTGACATCTAGATATCTGCCGCACAACTCAATAAAAACAATGACCACATCAATAGTGAGGCAGACCTACACAGGAGGTGTGATCACATCAAACATGGACCTGGGCTAGCTGACATGATCTTCTCAAAGCGTTTCATAAAGAAAGATGGATTAAGGTAGGTGTATGTATGGGGTAAGGTAGGTGTAGGTATGGGGTAATGTAGGTATATGTAAGGGGTATAGGTATATACTAAGGTAAGTGTAGGTATGGGGTAAGGTAGGATATAGGTATTGTGTAAAGTATGGTATAAGTTTTGATTAAGAGTGTATGGGGTAAGGTAGGGTATATTATGAAGTAAGGTAGGTATTGGGATATTACATCTAGTACTACAGTAGATCTACAGCTAGTATTGCATATAATGTACAGTAAGAGTGATCATTGGATAACATTTTTTTTTGATCAGTGATTCTAAGGTAAAGGAAGATGTTTTAAGACACATGCAAAAAAAATTATTCAATTTGAGATCATATTGACAACGCGACAGACCGTTAAAAATCAGTACAAAATTACATTGAAAAGTATTATAGAAAAATACATTATAACACAAAATATACGAAAATATATGAAAATGGTTGATACAACTTAATTCTTTAAACAAAATTATCACTAGCTCTCATTATAGTATATATGATATCTGTTTTCTAAAAAATATCATAAAAAGTGAGAAAAAAAATGTTGGTTTATTTTTTATACCTTTTTGAAAAAATCTTGATTTTTCACAAAAAATATAGTAAAAGTGGTATAAATATTATATTTTTTTTTAATTTTACCCTTTAGATTATATAGACATATAAATAAATTGTAAAAAAAAAAAAAATTTTAATATATTAGAATTTAAAAAAAAATCCTAGAAATTTCGTTTATTTCATTTTATTTATAGGAACAAAATTAAACCCTTTTTTTTAAACTTAACTTTTTTTATTTTCCATAAATATCACATTTAATCTATGTGCTATTAAAATTTCATAATACAAAAAAAATTATTAGTAGGTTAAAATTCACTTTTTAGTAATTTTTAAAATTTCCCATGTTAAATTTCTTATTCTCTATGTTAAACTTCTAGGAATTATCGCGAGCCCTAGGATGGTCAAAAATTAATAAAAATTGTTTTGACTTATTTTTATATATTATTCTATAAGTTCCAAGTTAACAAGTATTGGAGGACCCATATTCAGATGAATGATTACTCTTAATGTACAGTTAATGTAAATATGAATCTCTAGTTTTGCTATTCAATAAATTAAGTGCAAAGTAAAACTATCAAATACTTTATACATTTTTTTTTTCTAAATTGTAGTAAACATAATTATAATATTAATATTAATAATATCTTGTCAATATACAACATACAATACAAATGGGACACAACCGGATATAAAGTTATATCTACACAATTTCCAATATATTTATATCATACGCTTATCATATATTGTCTGCGTTATATATAATCAGTTTAAATATATGCATATAATAATGCTTTCAATTAATAGTTTATATTTGTCTATAGTTAGTTTAGAAAAACACTTAAAATTACTACACAATATTGAAACATAAGTAAATCTTGAGATAGATAATTTTACTAATATAGATAATTATATTGAATGCCCTTATTATTATATCCATTACAATGCACTCTACATTCACTATGTAATACACCTCTCTAATAAACAGACTAAGATTACCACCATGGTTAAAGAATGGCATACCTAACAAGAAGGAGGTGTCGCGTATTAAGAACACCCTCACTTTGAGCAAACTACACGCGGTTACCTGTGCGACTATCTCCCTCTCTCCTGTATGTCATATAACATTATATTATAATATATATTTATCCTATTAGGTATTTTCTATGTAATTATTTATTTATTCCCTTTCATTTTGCTGACAGGTATATATCTCAAGGATAAGTTCAGTTAACTTATATATCTATCTGGGTTCACTCTCGTTTATTATGATGAACAAATCTGATTAATATTATTATATAATATATATTATATTTTAATAATAGTGGTATTATACTATGCTGGCTTATGTTATTAGTTATACTATTTTGTTAATTATTTCATTACTTTATATGTACATTTCTAAAGATACGAATGGCATCTAGATAAATGTTCCCCCGATGTATCTCTGGAACCTTCTCTGCTCTACAAAACAATACATCATTATATGTCCTCGATCATCTCCTTTGATAGTGATTATAGTCTCAATCTCCTCAAACATGCCTAGCTTATCAAGCCACTTTCTCTCTCTCTCTCTCTTCACATCAACTCCGTTTTATTTTAACTCCGATTTATGCTCCGATTTTTAGCTCCGTAAATTTAATTCTGTAGTCGGCGTCACATTGTCTCCGAAAAATTAACTCTGAAATTAGCTCCGACAAAATAATATTATTTATTAATTTTCAAATTTATTATTATATTAATTTTTTTACAAAATAAATTTTAAATCTTTGTTAATAAATATTGTAACTTACATTAAAGCATAATATGCATGCGAATAGATTTATCATAATATATGTAATATTAATTAATTAATAATACATGTCGAGTTAACTAATTACAAAAATTTATATTATATTCATAATATGAGTTTAAAAGTGCTGTTTTGGCATATTTATTATGTAAATAGAATTATAATTAATTTATAACACATCAAAGGATTTTAATATTTTTAACACATTAATTTTAATATTAATTTTATAATTATATTCTATAAATAATATTTCATTATTATAATCCGATATCATTATTCAGTGATTATACATTATATTTAATCATGTATATTTATACTATCTTACAAAATATAATTGATCATTCTATATAATTCTATCAAATTATATTGCCAGCAGTAAATTTGATTCATATATATCTTATCTCTAATAATGTACAATATTATATATGATGTCACATCATTTAATCGGTTATATATTTCAATTAAAATTAGTAACTATGATCTATATTTAGATTTGAGTGACACATCTGATGTGTCACTCAAATCTAAATATAGATCATAGTTACTAATTTTAATTGAAATATATAACCTTATACATCTGATGTGTCACTCAAATCTAAATATAGATCATAGTTACTAATTTTAATTGAAATATATAACCCAAGCAATACGCATATCGTGCAGTTAAATATACACCTGTATAATTAGGTCATACAAATTATGATATTTTCAAGTTGTATCATTCTTAGGAATTTGATTAATTAATAACATTATGTATATATATTATGTTATTCTTATTAATATTAAGTGAATATATATTTACGGCCTCATTTATTTTGATTATTATACGTCTTTTATATTTCGAATTACTAAACCTATCTACATATTACGATGTTTATTATCCTTAGTAAGTCTATGTGTTTGTCTATATCTAAAATAGAATCCAAAAGTTACGAAAGAATTATAAATTATTTAACTATATATATAATATAAAATAAAAATTGAATACAATATTTTAAAATTTAAATCCCACAATGAAATTCTTTATTATATTGTCTTATTATTATTGATATAAAATACCTCCGTACATTTTTAGCTCCGATAAAAACTCAACATGTTGAGATTTTAGAGCTAATTATCGGATCGGAGGTTAAAACGGAGTTGATGTGAACGGCCTATAATACCTATTATATAGAATATCTCGGTATATTATAATGTTTAAAGTCAATAAGCTATTCAATATATAGTGCAGCATTGGTATACCGCCCATCACGGAACCTGTTTCTTTAAGCGATATATCAAATATAACATGTAATAGATAGAAGGGTTCCAGCTCTAATTCACATTATATCAAGTGTGTAAGTTTTCATCATATATTAATTTAAAGCATATTATTTAACATTTTAAAAGTCTATAGTCAAATACGAATTTACATTATAAACAAATCATAGTTCCTAAAAGTAACCCGCTATAAGTGGTACTGGGGTATTTTGTATACAAATTAGAAAACACGATTTCGCGTAAGTGTTATATCTTTCCTTCGGAAAATCTTTGATAGTAGTGTAAATAGTTATAAGTTAGAAAATTATAATATAGAGATAAATACTAATATTCATTTTTAATTTATATTATAATTCATAATACAACAATTTACCTATAATTGTGTTATCTTATTATACAATTATACCGTTTACGTTAATAATATTTTGTATATATGATTGAAATTAATTAATTAATTTTAGAAATATAATTAGTTTTATTTCTCTAATAATTTACATATCGTTGTTATATTACCATACACATATAATATATTTCTTTAACTTGCAATTAAACGGTCTTTTTAATCTTTTTAAATATATAAAATTCCTATGTACGTACATTATTCGTATTATTATTAAGTAAATTCTAAATACTAAAGTCATGAATATAATTAAATCACTTCCTATACCACTCAATGAACTATATAATTCACCTCTATATTCCCTTTCCTCCTTCACATTAACATCAACTACTCAGTGCAGTAAATACATCTTCCGAACTATATCCAATTCCTCATTCTATATTAAATAAGTACCACATTTATCTACATCTTATTTCCAAAAATAATAGAAAACTAACTTACCTCAATCATTGTTACAATCTATATGAAAGCAGCATATTTTACACCCATCATAAAAAACAAAACCTCGACAAATCAATCCTCTCCAACTACCGACCAATCTCCAACTTATCAACGCTCTCCAAAACCCTAGAACGAGTAGTTGCTCGTCAACTAAATTCGTATTTTCATGGAAATCATATATTAAACCTGTTATGTTATATATGTGTTATACAACAACCCCCTATGTAAACGCATAATGTACCATTCCATATTGTATGTCGAACTATATATCGGACAACTATTATATAATATGTTTACTGTCTCTCGATATATTAAACTATTATGAGATTAGTCATTAATGAATAGATTTATTAGTTTTATAAATATATATCTCCACTAGAATTCACTATAACGTGTAATAATAAGAAGTTATTAGATTTATAAAATAAGATTGAACAATAGCAAGAACCTATATCAAACCTACATTCTACAATCTAATCAATACAAAATTTAAAAATTCATCGTTATCATTATATTCTGTAACAAATTCTTCCATTATCGCTATCATTATCAATACCATCATCATCATTATCATCATCAGCATCATCATTATTAATATTATAATTAAGATTATCATTTTAATCATCATCTACCGAATTTAAACTAACCCCCCCCCCCACAGTTAATAGGAGACACGTGTACTGGTGAAGACCTCCCACCCCTCTTGACCCCCTTCAACACCGCCATTGCAGAGTGTTGACCAGTGTGAACAGAGATGGTACATGTATATCCTATAGCCTAGTACTATGTAGTACTGTTTATAGCGTAGCTTAACTTTACTTCATAGCATACTTGTAGATTACTAAATATTATACTATATTATAACATAATATATTTATCTGATATTAACATATAATTAACCAATAATCTCTGTCTCTAAGTCTATAAGTATGCGAATGCATTTTTTGTGAAATTTTATTTTACGCTTTAGTGATTTTATCGTTTTGTATCTTAGTACAAATTTGAATAATAATTAAAATTCACTGCAAAATTCGTTTTCAGATTAATGAATTCAATATGATTATATTAAAATCATTTTATATAAATTATTATAATATATTTAATAACATATTTATTTAGAAATATGAATTTTAATTAACCTCTAATGCATACTGACTACATACACTAATGAACACATACATTCATTAGACATAGAAGATGGGGGTGATGCCATATAGCTGAAACTGTTATAGCGCTCAAGGAGAAGTTTGTATACCTTAGCTAATACAGCATTATCAATGCTCGTTACAGTTAAGATACATTAGTTTATTACTAATTAAATTCATTTACATTGGTATATTATACTATGTTTAATTATATATGTGTATTTTATATTTAACGTGTTTTAATCAATCCGTTTACTCTTTGTACTTTACTAGTTGTTTATAATTATTTATTAACAATTATATAATTTAAATTAATTAATATTAATAATTTTATTTTACTTATTTGAATCTCTATAAAAATGAAAAATGATATTAACTAAAAATAATTATTTATATTTAATTTGTTAAAAATAATATCTAATATTGTTATATTTATTAAACTGCCTGTGTGGATCAGTTGTCTAAGTTGTCAGACACACAAACAGTAGGTCGCGGATTTGAACCTCGTCCTGACCATTAAAATAGGTCGTAAAATAATATTTAGAAGTTATCTTATATAAGTGTGTGTAAATAATTGATCGGCTCTCCTTAAAACCATGAATGTATTAACATGAGAGCGGCTTCGAAGGGACATTAGAGCCATATATGGTTATAAGTGAAAACTTCATCTAATTTCCTGTATGGGATGAAAAGACTCCACAAAATAACAATAACAATATATACATCAATATATTTATATTATTATTTATTATTAATGAGTAATTTTTATATTTATTAATAATTATCTCGATAAGCACTGCTTCTATAATTACCCTGATGTAAAAACCTAATTCTGATAATAATAAAGATGGTTTCATAACAACAAATATCTGGCTGTAATTTATTCTCTTTAAAAAATGTACCTGATATCGGGCTATAAAAATCTAGACGATATCGCACAGTTTTTTTTGTATGAAAACCCATAAATTGTACTATTATGTTGTAGTAATACATTGTTTATATATCTATTAATTATATTTTTACATTTATACTCCTCACCCACCAGGAAGCCTAGCATCCTAATAGAATGCTAATCTACCATATCTAAAATACATCCACCTCCCCCAGGAAATGGGCATCCTAATAGAATGCCTAAGCTCTGACTTCAGCGGGTCACAGTTATCCCTGGAGGTGCTGCTAAGTTCTGGTATTCACGTATTCGCCAACGACATAGAGACTATAAAGGTTCTGTCTAGGTTAGCATGCATGTGTGTGCATGTGTGTAGATGCGTGTATGTGTAATAATTAAATAAAAATACAAATATGAATAATATAATGTAAAATAAATTTTAAATAAAATAGAATTTATGAAATAATCAAACATACAAATAGAAATATGAATAATATAATGTACGATCCATCGATATAAAGAAAGTGGATAAGCACTTGACGCACGCAATGCATGTAAAAGATAGATACGCGAATGACACTTTTATTGATAAATTAACAAAATGGTATCAGTGATTTTGATTGGATATTAGTCATATTATATATGTCAAATATTAAAACAGTAGGCTTTTCGTCGAAATAGATTAAAGTGACTTCTATCTATATCAATGGATTTAGATTATAAATATCAATGAAATAGAATGATATCTTCAATTTAAATACACAAAATTACGAGGAATGTTGATATGATGTATTTTAAATATATTATTTAATTTTTAGTATAGATAGTACATTAAAATTGTTAGTAATTATCATTATATATGTGTATAAATAAAAAGTAGTGGGCCAGATAGTGGGTTTAGACTGCAGCGCTCGTAGCGGATAGTGCCATACACTACATTCAATTGCTTATCCACTTTCTTTATATCGATGGTACGATCAATGTTAAAATAGAATAGAATTTATAAAATAATTAAATAAATACATATATAAATAATATAATAAATATGAATAATAATTTAATAATTTAAAATTAATATTAAAATAAAATAGAATTTATGAAATAATCAAACAAATACAAATATGAATAAAATAATTTAAAATCTATGTTAAAATAAAATAGAATTTATGAAATAATCAAACACAAATAATATAATGTAAATTCAATATTAAAATAAAATAAAATTTATGAAATAATCAAAAAAATACTAATAAAAATATGAATAATGTAAAATCAATGTATAAATAAAAATATGAATAATATATTGTAAAATCAATGTTAAAATAAAATAGAATTTATAAAATAATCAAATACAAATAATATAATGTAAAAATAAAATAGAATTTAGAAAATATAAATAATATAATGTAAAATCAATGTAAAAATAATATAATGTAAAATCAATGTAAATATAAAATAGAATTTATGAAATAACCCAACCATGGCATTATTATAATTTTAATAAGGTGATTTTACATTGTAATTTATAAATGAGCGTATGTATAGGCATATATAGGAGTGGTGATACATACACGAGTAGTGATATATTTACTAATTGATTATATAACATTTATGTTTTATTATAAATGTTGTAAAGAAAACAACATTAAACTAAATCAATTCATCCTTTGTTTTAATAATTGTAAAGTAATTTTATAATATAAATTAATTTTAGCAAATTATTCTATATAAAACTAAACATACTTATATATAATAATAACTAACATAATATATATATATACCCTATAGGGTCATTCCAAGTGAAATCAGCAAATTTTATGAAATTTTCCCGCTGACCTTCTTCGATTTTCATGAAAATTTCAAAAAAATGAAAGGTGTACATTTATAGTGCCCAAAATTTCATATTGGTAGAATTATGCCCTATTGAAATTTTCAAAAAATATTTGTTTTCAAAATTTTCTCAAATTTCGTATATTTTAACTATTTATATCTCTATCAATATTTGAGATAAATTTAAACTTTTAATATCTATTTATAACTACAATTCAATATCTTTCTAACTGTATATAGTGTTTATCTCTACATTAAATATTTATATAACAATTTTATAAATTTAAATGTCATGTTTTTGAATTTTTTTATAAATTTCATAATATTATTTTGATTATAACTTTTATGTCAATAAAGCCATCAATACAAAATAAAAAATAAATAATAGATAATATAATACTAATTAAGTAAAGCTTGTAACATATGAAATATTTTGAACATTAAAAAAGTTATTGGGTATATAAATACATGTTTTTTTTTCATTTTTATCATTATTGTGAAAGTTTGAGGGCAAATAAAAAAAGTACATATCCTTTTTTTTATTTTTTATTTTACTACCTAAAAGGAACCTTCTTCTAATATAATCTATTGAGAGAGTGGTGGCTATTTGAGTCTTAAGAATACATTTTACAATTTTAAGATCTATGTATTAGTTATACAAAATTCTAAAAAAATATATACAATTACATATAAATTTTAACTTTTATGAATATTATAAATGATTTAACTTCATTTATCAATGATGAATGAATTGTATAAATGAATTGTATAAATGAATTATGATAAATTATCATTAAGGGTAGGCGCTTAAATATGTTAAATATATTAATTTTTACAATATTTTGTTATTACGTATTATCCAAGTTCTGTATATTATATATCATATTCTAAAATATTTTGTAACATTTTTGAGTATTTCTATCAATATCAATATAAAGTGTTTTACAAGAGTAATCAAATTAAAAATCATATGAAATTGATGACTATTTATTTAAAACAAACTTTGAATGTTATTTTCTCAAATTTTTACTTTTTCACTTAGTAACCACATGTAAATGCCAACTACTTTTTTAATTTATATTATTTGTATCTGAAATTTGTACTGTAAATGTATAACATATAAACCAATATAAATTCTAATTTATGTTATATTATATTTTATATTAATTAATATATATTAAATAAATGATGATTATGTAATATATTTATAATAAAAAATATTCATAGTTCTTAAACTATTTTTTTTCATTCTTTTAAATTAATTGTATTTATAAAAATTAGAATATATATGTATTAGGATAGTATCTATTGAATAAAAAAAAATTATATAATTATCTTTATTAATTTTTTATCCCAAACTTTTTCAGTGGAGCTATAAATAGCATGGTGTAGATGAACTCCAGCGCCTACCCTTAAGGGTAGGATTATTAACAATTATAAATTGTTTGAATTTTTAATTTAATTTTAACAATAGGCTGTATAATATATACAGTGTTATATAGGTATTATAAAATAGATATTATAAATATATGTCTCTTATGGTATACATGTATATATTATAAATAAAATAGTATATATGCAGCATTTGGTCTATTAATAGTCTGGTCCAGAATTATTTTCATAGAATTAATCTGTTTTTATTGCTATAAAAAAATGTTATAAAATGAATAGAATTCTATGCACCAGACTATTAATAGACCATATGCTGCCTATATTTACAAGAAAATGTAGCTTTAGATAGTGTAATTATATTATTAGATTATTCAGAAAATTATAGTTTTATTTATCAGGATGTAATTCAAAGTGTACACTGGGATAATACTCAAGCTACATTGCATACTATAGTTGTATATATTAATGTAAATGGTAAAATAATTGTAAATAGTTTTTGTATTATATCAGATCATTTAACACATAATACCTCCGCTGTACATTCATTTATTAAAGTAGTTTTAGATTATATTAAAGTAAATTATGTAAATATTAAACATGTAATATATTTTAGTGATGTTAGTCAATATACAAATTACAAAAATATGATAAATTTATGTAACCATTATAATGATTTTAATTTAAATGCAGAATGGATTTTTTTTGCTACATCACATGGAAAAAGTCCATGTGATGGAATAGGTGGCACGGTAAAAAGATGTGTAGATAGAACAAGTAAGCAATCCTTAGATAGTCCCATTAATACCCCTAAATTAATGTATGAATATTGTAACAACAACATTGTTAATATTTCATTTTATTTCTTAGATATAGAATATATTATAAATCATATAAATACATATAAATTAGAAGAACGATATAATACTTGTAATAAATTTAGTGGCATCAGATCTCACCATAGCTTTGTACCAATAGATAATTTTAGTTTTAGAATGAAACGTATAAGTAATGATAGTATATATTTAGAAGTATAACTAGTTGTACTTTGTTGATATGGGAATAAGTGCTAATATAAATATAGAATATTTAATACCTGGTGTTTTTGTAAAGTGTATATATGATAATCTAAGCTATATAGGTATGATACTTGAAAAGTCTGAACAAGACCACGATGTTAGAGTGAAATTCATGAAAGAAAGAAATGATGTATATACGTGTCCATTCATTGATGAAATAGCTGGATTCCTGTACAAGATATATTAATGAAACTAAATGCCCCAAATATTATAAATAATCGTCAATATAGATTTATAACTTAATAAAATAAATAATTATACTATTTTTTTTATTTGAATAATTGTTAAATGATTTTTTAATATAATAGTTTACTCTGCTATTTTATAAAGTAATATTTAGATTAGCACTCATAAAATATATAAAAATATATATGTAAATTGTATATTTTTTTTAGAATTTTGTATAATTAATACATAGATCTTAAAATTGTAAAATGTATTCTTAAGACTCAAATAGCCACCACTCTCTCAATAGATTATTATAGAAGAAGGTTCCTTTTAGGTAGTAAAACAAAAAAAAAACAAAAAAAAGGATATGTACTTTTTTTATTTTCCCTCAAACTTTCACAATATTGATAAAAATTAAAAAAACATGTATTTATATACCCAATAACTTTTTTAATGTTCAAAATATTTCATATGTTACAAGCTTTACTTAATTAGTATTATATTATCTATTTTTTATTTTGTATTGATAGCTTTATTGACAAAAAAGTTATAATCAAAATAATATTATGAATTTTATAAAAATTGTCAAAATCTTGACATTTAAATTTATAAAATTTGTATATAAATATTTAATGTAGAGATGAACACTGTATACAGTTAGATATTAAAAGTTTAAATTTATCTCTAATATTGAGAGAGATATAAATAGTTAAAGTATACGAAATTTGAGAAAATTTTGAAAAAAAAATTTGTTGAAAATTTCAATAGGGCATAATTCTGCCAATATGAAATTTTGGGCCCCAAAAATTTACATCTATCATTTTTTTATAATAATAAATAAACTGAAATTTTCATGAAAATCGAAGAAGGTCAGCGGGAGCCATTTGCTGATTTCACTTGGAATGACCCATTAGCATATATGCTATAGGTATATATATATAATTATATATACAGTAAAACCTCTCTATAAGAAACCTCTTTATAAGAAAAACCTCTCTATAAGAAAATTGTTCATACATTTGGTTGGAATTCAACCTTTTCCACATTAAAAAACCTCTTTATAAGAAAAATATAAGTAAAACCTCTTTATAAGAAACTTATTGTATACAAAATATAAGAAATATACAAAATAATTATATATAAATAGAAGTATTGTATACAATATATATTGATAAAATTTAAGAAATTAATTATTATATAAGATATTTTTTTTTCTTATGAATATTTTATATTACATAAATAGTTTGAAATGAAATAAAATTAATTAATAATTTTTATTGTATATCCATATATTTATTAAAATTAATTAATAAATATTATTTGTAATCAATTTTTAATTATTTAATTAATAAATGTTATTGTATATCCATAAATTTATTCAAATTAATTAATAAATATTATTATATCCTTAATAACCTTAATACAATGTATTGATGATACAATTTATTATATTATACAATTAATTGTTAGATAATAGATTATTATAATATTCATTATATTATATTCATCAATGAAGATTCATAATTTATAATTGCTAATGTAAATCAAATAAAATGTCATTATGTATTAACATATGTTAACATATGTCTAATCGCAAACAATACATTAAACAGTTTAAATCTAATACAATTAGAGAAGTTGATGAAGGTTTACTGAACAATCAATAACTATGTAAGATACATGATATTTCTCAATCTTTATTATCAAAATCATTGGAAAAGTAAAAACCTCTTTATAAGAAAACCTCTCTATAAGAAAAAAAGTACCGAAAAAAAATAGTTTCTTATAGAAATGTTTTACTGTACTTTTATTGGCTCACTTGTGATGTAATGCAGCTAAAAAAATATGACAATATCAAAACTAAACCCAACCAAACCAAACCAAACCCAACATAACCAAACCAAACTAAACTAAACCAGTGAAACCAACTTAAACCCAACATATTAATTATCATATATTATATATTATATAACATATATGGTATATATATATTATATATATTATAATAATTATATATATATATATATATGTATAGCAAAGATTTTCCGAAGGAAAGATATAACACTTACACGAAATCGTGTAATTCGAATTTGTATACAAAATACCCTGGTGCCACCTATAGCGGGTTACTTTTAGGAACTATGCGTTGTTTATAATGTAAATTCGTATTTAACTATACACTTTTAAAATGTTAAATAATATGCTTTAAATTAATATTTATATGATGAAAACTAAGTGTTCATTACTAATATATAACAAACAAATATGATATGTATGTTTTAAATGCTATAAGTATATATTTAGTGAGTAAAAGCTAATTTATATTGCATGTAATTTAATAGAGCAATGAAAACATTGTTGTATGCAAACAGAGCCGAACCTAAATCTATTTCAGTGATTTCGATACTACTGCTAGCAGCGGCAGGGGATATTGCTAAATTACGTTGCATGCATAGGGAGTGTTTTATATCTTTGCTTCGCAAAATCTTTGTGTATAGTATAAAATATATTATTAAAGTATAGTATAAACATATATATATATACAGTAAAACCTCTCTATACCTCTATAAGAAACCTCTTTATAAGAAAAACCTCTTTATAAGAACATTGTTCACATATTTGGTTGGAATTCAACCTTTTCCACATTAAAAAACCTCTTTATAAGAAACTTATTGTATACAAAATATAAAAAATAATTATATATAAATAGAAGTATTGTATATTGATAACAATTATAGAAATTAATTATTATATAAGATATTTTGTTTTCTTACAAATATTTTATATTACATAAATAGCTTGAAATGAATTAAAATTAATAAATTATTGTTATTGTATATCCATAAATTTATTAAAATTTATTAATAAATGTTATTATATCCTTAAATTTATTGATGATACAAATTATTATATTATACAATTAATTATAGATTATTATAATATTCATTGTATTATATTCATCAATGATGATTCATAAATTATAATTGCTAATGTAAATCTAATACAAATTTCATTATGTATTAACATGTCTAATAGGGTGTTCACACGATGCGTGTTTTACTTGTCGTACGAACAAATGCTGGACCGACATTTTTTGGTCCAGCATTTAAAAAACACGAGCGTTCACACGACGCGGGTTTAAATTGTCGTAGTTACTAATAACTGACAGCGGAAATAAAAAATAACGTAAATAAACAAAAATTTCAAATTCAAATACTATTTTAATTTATCTATTATAATTACATTTATTATAATTATGGATACTTATTTAAATAATTTATTATGTTTAATAACTGATGAAATTGCACTGTATATTTCGTATGAAAATAGCAAAAAGAGAACTATATGGGCGAATAATTATTTAAAACGATTCTCGATCTTTAAAGCATAATATGCATAACAAGAAAATAGATTATCCATATTAATATAATATGGTATAAATAAATATGAACTCTATTCATAAAATTTTGAAATAATACTTATTTATACCAAAATAATGTGTTTTAATCAAAAAACGAAATATAAAACTGTGACGTCATAGTAGGATCCCAAATATAAATTCTAGGATATTTGAATTTTAAATGTTAAAAATATTTTATTAAATTTTTATTTTATATTATATATAGTTAAATAATTGATAATTATTTCGTAACTTTTGGATTCTATTTAAGTTATAAACAAACATTGAGAATTACAAAGGACAATAAAAATCGTAATATGTGGATAGGTTTAGTAATTTGAAATATAAATGACGTATAATAATCAAAATAAATGAGGCTGTGAATTGTTCATTTTAAAATAGTAAATTTAATGTGAATCCAAGTATATAAATGTTATTTATATATTATATAATGTACATATATATTAACTTAACATAATATTAATAAGAATAACATAATATATGTACATAATGTTATTAATTAATCAAATTACTAAGTATGATCAAACTTGAAAATATCGTAATTTGTATGACCTAAATATATAGGTTTATATTTTAACTGCACGATATTGCTTGCGATATATATTTCAATTAAAATTAGTAACTATGATCTATATTTAGATGGGAGTGACATATCATATATAATATTGTAAATTACTAGAGATAAGATATATATCGATCATATTTACTGCTGGCAATATAGTTTGATAAAATTATATAGAATGATCAATTATATTTTAAGATAGTAATATACATGATTAAATATAATATATAATCACTGAATAATGATATGGAATTATAATAATGAAATATTATTTAAAAATTAATTAGTGTGTTAAAAATATTAAAATCCTTTGATGTGTTTATAAATTAATTATAATTCTATTTACATAATTATAATTTTTTTTATATATTTCATATATATATATTATATGTGTATATTAAGATATTTATATATATATATAGTGTATATTATAAACTCATGTGTATTATAAATTTTATATAATTAAACATTTTATATAAATATTATAATATAACTTTATATCATAATCATTTATTATTTAATATAAGAATTTTTACTATGGTATTGTATATATGCAAACATTACTTATATAACAGAGTTGTACAGTTTTGTACAAAGTATTCTTCTCAAAGTAATTATCCATATGACATTATTTAAAGTAGATTAAATCTTTAGTTATATGTGAACTGTACAATAAATTAGTGCATAAGCAATGCCATAAGACATGGTTAAATAGTTTTTTAATCACAATTTATGGTAAGTAAGCTATATAATTTAAAGTAAACTTTGATATTTTAATGAAGGCGAACTTGATGAAATAGTATATGAATATATAAAGGATAGTGATAATGATACAGGATTAACTGGATACAAGTTTCAAACATGACAAAGCGTAATAGCGTATAACCAAGAATATATAATATAAGAATTATAAAATTCAATTTAATCGTAGAAAATTTTCCAAGAACACAACAATTTTGCGAAGCATTTCATGAAGCAATATTTTGTGATTTATCCTTCAGAAAACCTCTGATATGAAGTTAAAGTAGTCATATTTAATTAGAGTAAATACAAAACCCATGGACAACTATAAAATACTGAATATTAAAGTGCAGTTATTATTTAAAATATGTATATAATATTGCCATGAATGCAATACCACTTATTATATGGATGATAGTGATGTGGAGAATATATATATATATATATAACATTTCATATGTAAATAGAAACACTATTATTATAATATTTAATAATATCTATTATTATGTACATTTAAAAAAAACCTATGTAAGAAATATTCCTGATATGGTATTGGAAGTGTTGACAATGGGTATAAAGTATCTCACAGTCAATGAGATGATTGTGGTAAAATCATAGAAATTAGAGGTATAATTACCCCATACCCCACGCTATAGCTATGGGTAAATTACTACTTACAATATCACACTTATGTGTGTTTAAACAATCAATTATTTGTATAAATAAATATTTTTTTATAAACTATATTTTATATTTAGGTGATATGTATCATTACAATAAATCATAGATAAACCAGGCTCTTAATTAATATATTATATAATACTTATTACACTAAATATACATTAGGAGAAGGGTTAGTCAGATAAATTGAAGAACCTGTTATTTATGGTATTTTTTTACTAATTTATATTTATTATATTATGCCGATATGAAATATGAAAACATTTCTAAATCTATAAAACTGCTATTAGTTGATTAATATGAATAATTAATTAACAATCTCAATTTTATAGATATATTATAAGATTTGATTGAACTATAATTTAATTGAATTTATTATTAAAACATATAATATTAATATTTTATACCAAATTACAATTGTAAAGCATCCAGTATATTAATTATTATCAGAACGACATTTTTTCTATATATATATATAGTTTTAACATTAATATATATTATCTATAGGTTAATATTTAGTTTGAATCCAGAATTATCTATAATATACATTATTCTTCAAAGTTTAGCATCAAGTTTTCTTAAAGCGCTTACATCAGATTCTTTCTCCAAGAGTTTCTTTGTTATCGCTTGAATTTCAAGTACACCTACCATATAAATATATAATATCATATATTTAAAGTAGATTTAATAATAGATATATTAATCATATTATTATTATTATTATTATATTATATAATATATGTTTATGTATATATATATCATATTTATATGACATTTTTAAGTGTATGAAAAAATGTTATATTGAAATTAGTTTAACCGAATAACTTATTGTACCTATATTTGTATTACTAGAATAGAATTTATTGAATTACTATATATATATATATATATATATATATATATATATATATATCATATAATGTACATGTATATTGTATATGATCATTTAGATATAATAATCAAGTTTATATAGACAAAATATTAAGTATGCATTGAATACTATTCAATGTGTTATTAAACACTCATATATATTAAACTTATAAGTCCTATACTATAATTTATAATTAAAATATAAAATTATAATAATAAGTTATATTAATATTATACTAGATGATAGATTATAAAGTAGATCGATGCTTAGTATAATAATAATAATAATATTATTAATAAAAATATTTTGAATATAATTTTATTAATATTATTAAAATCATTATACTAAGCATCGATCTAATTTATTATAAGTATAATGTTATGTAATTATTAAATATAATAAATATAAAAATTATATGATGCTGATAAGTCTTTAACTAACCAGTTATGTTCTATAACGGACGATTCATTTTCAATACCGCTGGTATATTTAAATTTCCACCAGTGTTATATTATCGGTAAATAACTGATCGTTTATTATTTTAATAATAGATTTGAATTGTTAACTTATAATACTAATGTTTAGTAATATATCTACATAATAATCTATTTCACAAGTTAATACTATATCCATAAATGATATATTATAAGTATTTTAAATTTAATTATTATTCAAATTAATATTAAATATATTATGATAAATCTATTTTCATGCATATTATGCTTTAATTAAACTACTTTTTGTTATATCTTTACTTGAATAATTTAATTTTGTATATTCTATATAATTAATGTTTATATTGTATTTTATATTGTAGTAATACGATTAATTATATAAAAATTATTCAGTATTATACTGAGTATAATATTTTTATAAAATATTGTAAACATTACCAAAGATAGTAAGATATTTCGGTCCAGCATTTATTTCGGTCCAGCAAAAAATAGGATATTTTCTATTTTTGCTGTACGACGAGAAAAATAGGAATCCGAGTAAATGCTGGACCGAATCTATGATTTTGAAGAATTCGGTCCAGCATTTGTTCGTACGACAAGCAAAACACGCATCGTGTGAACACCCTATAATAGGGTTCACATCAATTCCGTTTTAAAAAACGTACGTGTAACTGCAACTTCAAATGATTCATTCACAGCAAATTTGAAGTAACAGATTTTTAAGTGTTCACATCAATTCCGTGTTTTTTAGTTTGTCGTAAGGGTAGACATATATCGCCACCTATATTTAAATATGTACAAATAAAATAAATTGTAACAAATCTAATTATGGGATATAGCTAAATTCAATGTATAAATAGTAGTATTATATATTTCTTTAAATACACAAATACATAAATACTACATACATTATATTTATTAAGGGCATTTAATATTTTTAACTAATATAACAAATACTATATTATTATATAATACATAAATCATTATAATTATATCTAAACTTATGAAATATATATAATTTAAATAAATGTTTAATAAATTATTGAAATATATATTATATATTACTATTGTATAGTTGATATATATTATTAAAATATATATATAATTGTATACTATCTTATATAACCTTTTTATAATATATATATATATATATATATATATATATATATATATTTAATAAATAGTTATTCGTCATCACTTTTACAGATATCTTCCTTCTATTTTCTTCTTTATCCGAGAAACTTATTCATTATAGAAAAATAAAATCTATTAATATTTCTTTATTCTTCTCTGAACTTGTATTAATTCTTGTATCCCTACCCATAGTAATTAGTAATTACCTATGTAAATAATTTGTTATATATTTGTATACTATATTTACTATATGTTCTATTTAACTATATGTTGTATATATTTAACTATATGTTGTATATATTATATTTATAATTTGAAATGTAAGCGAATTTTAAAAAGAATAATTTATTAAATTGCGATTAATTAATTAATTAACTAATTTGTTAGATTTTTTCATATTAAATTAAATAATATTTATTATAGATTCAAATAAAGTTTAATTGTTATTACAGAAATAAATATTTCATAGTGAAAATTCAATTTATGAAAGTATTATAAAAATGTATTTAACAAATCTAATAGAAAATTACTTTATATGATTTGAGAATTATTATTTATAACTTATTCAATAATTAATCAAATTAAATAATTTCTTGTTTATTCTTATATATTGTTAGCACTTTATAAATATAAATGCATATACAAAATGTTGGTATTATTTACATTAATTTAGGTTTGAAATATAATTATTTTATTGTAAAGAATTAATTATCATTGTTACTATTTAATTGATTATAATATTTTGAATAATTCATTATTTACTAATTTTTTTTCAAATTAATTTTTTCAGATTAATCCCTTAAACCAGAGTAATCCAATTGTAATGATGAGGGAATTTTGGTTGTCAATTCGTGGACAAGAGAGTCGACGCTGACTAATGGCAGAGACGTTGATGTTCCAATGACGAGGTTAGTGGTTATATAAACCATATACAAAATACAATAATATATAAAATATATTTATTTCAATATAATAATTACTTATTTTCTATCATTAACTTAATTTTATTTAATTATTATATTTTTTTTGTATGATAAAACTGTTTTCTTAACAATTATGAAATATTTTTTTTAAATTACCTTTCTTTATATTTTAGATAAATTATTATATTAGTATATTTTTTATATAACATATATATATATATATATATATATATATATATACATATATATTGTATTACACTATTTATATAAATCATAATTATCATATACAGATTCAATACTTCAGAACGAAGAAGTAAGCCGTCCATGATCCTTGATTACAATAAGTATATGGGCAGTGTAGATGTCTCGGGCCTACAATGGATTAGTCTCGGGCCTACTATGGTGTAGGTAGAAAAGCCAAGAAATATTGGAAATGTATATTATATAATGTTTTTAATATAGCCGTAATTAATTAACTTAAATAAACGATATAGTTTATTATGTTATAAAAATGATTTACGTGAAGAAATGATGGATTCATATTTATCAAGGGATAGGCCTGCCAATGAGCTTATTCCTTCCACGTATGATCACAAATTATTGTACGGTACATTTCGGGTATCCGTACATTGCAAACGTTGAGGTATGAAAACCGTACAAGTGTTTACTGTAACTTGTGTGATGTTCCTCTTTGCAAAAATGTTAATCCTTTATATCATTTTAAATTTAAATAATTTTGTATATATATTCTATAATATATTTTGTATATATTTATAATTTGAAATGCAAGCCAAGTTAAAAAAAAATATGTATTAAATTGCGATTAATTAATCAACTAATTTGTTAGATTTGTTTATATTAAATTAAATAATATTCAATATAGATTCAAATAAAGTTTCATTTTTAAATTGTAATTACAGAATATAAATATTTCATAGGGAAAATGTATTTAAAAAAGCGAATAGAAAATTACTTTATCATTAGAGAATTATTATTTATAACTTATTCAATAATTAATCAAATTAAATAATATCTTGTTTCTTGTTTATTCTTAAATATTGTTAGCACTTTATATATATAAATGCATATACAAAATGTTAGTATTATTTACATTAATTTAGGTTTGAAATATAATTATTTTATTGTAAAGAATTAATTATTATTGTTACTATTTAATTGTTTATAATATTTTGAATAATTCATTATTTACTAATTTTTTTCCAGATTAATTAACTTCTTTATATAATATATGTAATAAAATTTACTTATAATTATAGAAAATAAATATTTCATAGTGAAAATTCAATTTATAAAATATATGAAAAATTGATTTAAAAATCTAATCATAGAAAAAATATGTAATATTATTTGTGCATAATTACTTGTAACGTATTCAATAATGACTTAATTTATATAATTTCTTCAGTGTATTGTTGGATTATATATTGTTAGCATTTTATAAATATAAATGCATATACAAAATGTTGGTATTATTCACATTAATTTAGGTTTGAAATATAATTATTTTATTGTAAATAATTAATTATTAACTAATTTTTTTCCAAATTAATTATCTAATTTATATAATTAATAAAATTTACTTGTAATTATAGAAAATAAATATTTCATAGTGAAAATTCAATTTATAAAATATATGACAAATTTATTTAAAAATCTAATCCTAGAAAAAATATGTAATATTATTTGTGCATAATTACTTGTAAATTATTCAATAATAACTTAATTTATATAATTTCTTTAGTTTATTGTTGGTTTATATATTGTTAGCACTTTATAAATATAAATGCATATACAAAATATTAGTATTATACAATTAATACATTAATTTAGGTTTGAAATATAATTTTTTTTATTTTAAAGAATTAATTATAATTGTTACTTTTTAATTGATTGTAATATTTTGAATAATTAATTATTTACTAATTTTTTTTCAGATTAATCCCTTAAACCTAAACCCACATATTATAACTTATAATAGAACATTTTTTATATTTATATCCACATTTTCATTTATTAAAACGTGGTACATATTTAAAAATAAACAAACGCTCCTATCTAGGCGACATGTAATTATAACATGCTCGGATTCAAACGGTTAAAGATAATTTTTACAAATATATACACAATTATTTATATAATAAATTATACATAGTTAAATGTATGTTAAAATATCAATTCGTTAATTATAGTAAATTTCAATAACAATGAATTATTATATTAAATTAAGTAATTTTATATATAATATATATTAATATCTCTATTCAATATTATAGGAACTACAACCTATATGCAGTTGGTGCAAATATCTGCTGATATAATGCCAGGTTAATAGTATACAAACTATTATTTTAAGATAATTTATACAAATATATACATAATTCTATTAAATGTATGTTAAAAAATCAATTCATTAATTATAATACATTTAAATAATTCATGAATTATATTAAATTTATGTCAATCTAAATTACATCTAATTCAATTTATATTAATTCTTATGTTTGATATGATATTTAAAACTAGTATTCTATATGGTGAATATATATAATATATCGTAATAAGAAGTATAATGTATTCCGTACTTATTGCTGAATGCAAATATTAAAACAAATATTATTATATCTGATTACACATAAGTATAGTTATGTTTCACGTTGTAGCATCGGTCAAGTGAATAGAGATGATCCGAAGCAATGATACAGCGATGTAACACGTCTTCTGATAGGATCGATGATCAGATAGCAGAAGTCTTGTACGTGTTCACGACCAGATGGGAAGCAGCGGTTTCCTTCAGCCTGTTCAACACATTATGTAACAGTAGTTATGTAATAGACAAGCTTAACATAGTTATTGATATTATATATCACATTGATGATATCGTCTTATTATTTATATGTTTATATTATTATTTAATATTAAATATATTAATTATTTTTTAAATAAGTTAATTTTATTATAATTCAAAATCAAACTTTATTTATAAAATATTTAAACCTTAATAAAAATGTATATATTTTTGAAATAAAAGGAATTTATAAATTATAATATCGATTGAGATACTATATTAATAAATTATTATTCAAATCTATTTCTATAATTATCTTAAATTTCACAATGATATACAATAATATTGGATTTAGAAAAATTTCTAATATAACAAGAGTATTGAAGTTATCTATTTCTATTATTATAGTAATTATATAAAATACAATGTATATGCATATTTATTTACAATAATAATATATATTATAAAATATATCTGAAAATATTTAAGATAAATAAACTTTTATAATTAGCCACTTATATGATTTCAGCGAACAGTTTTCTAATTAATTGTCATGCAATATGTTTATAATAAAATAATTATATTAGAGGTTATAATTATGTTCCTGATTATATTAGCAAATAATAGGAAATATAGTGTGTATAGTATAATGTAAATAATTATAAAGGTTATATAATACAAATAAGATTATACATAGAATTACTAACATCAGATGCAATTATCTTGAGAATCTTCTATGACACGTGAAGTTTCCTCGTATCCGAATAATGTTGTACACTACATTTATAATGGTATTCATTGTGATATATAGATATGTAATATGTTTGATATCACTTCTCTAAATAATAATGTTAATTAAATAATAAGTCAATATTAAAAGTAAGAATATCTTAAGTAATCTAGCCATATTTATATTTTATTTCATAATAATCATTTACTTTAGGTAAAATAACATAGTGGTAAAAACATTAATTTATCCAATGAATATAAATTTAAAAATAAGTAATATTTAAAGTATAGGTAAACTACATAATTTAGTATAACATAAAAATTATATTTTTTTAATAATGGAATATTTACATAATATATTTATATATAAATATATATAGAGAAAAGAAACTATAAATATTAAAATATATTAATTTATTTCAAATTCAGTATATTATAACAAAATTCATAAATACTATTTAAAAGGTTTTAAATTTTTAAAATAACAACATTATTTCAACTATCTGGTATTGAATGTAAATTAAAAAAAAAATTTATATAAATTAGATAATCATAATAAATGACAATATTATATATATATATAAATTTAGTATAAATATTACTTAACAGTAATGATTTATTGTATAAGAGAAAAGTAATATATATGTATATAGTAATAACCAAATATTTGTACAAGTTTTTCGTCGCCAATAAATAAGGCTTAATAGTTTCTTCATATTGACATAATGATCCACCTATTCACAGTAATATTTGTTACATGTGTAATACTTATTATAATATTTCTATAACTACTTTATATTATTAGTGTTTGATTAATTTAAAAAATACACAAGGATTTTATGAAATATTTTATATTATATATAACAATATTTCTCCAAGCTGAGAATGTTATGAGTTTCCAAGTTCCATAATCTTGTTCTTGTTTATTGATTTTAAATAGTGATATATATATTACAAATATTACTATAATGGAAATTAATATAATATATTATGTATAATTTATATAATATATGTATCTACATGTTAATAAAATAACCGTATATATTCTGTTATATATATTATATATGTTTATATATATATATATATATAGTTTACTCACGCTATCTCAGAAACCTTATAATTCAGACTATTTATTAGACTACCCGACAAACAATTATTACTGCACAGGTGTCCTGCAGGATACCCTGCTAAGGACTCCTGCAGAGGTCCTAAAGTGTAACGATCTGTCTTACATGTGTGCAGGACATTTACAGGGATTTATTAGTTACTATGTAAGGATAAATAAGGACAAAATAACGAACTTTCTGAATCCTGCTAAGTATAAATAAGGACAAAATAACGAACTTTATGAATCCTGCTAAGGTTAAAATAAAGGATTTTTTAATCCTGGTATAGACAAATAATGGACATATAAAGTATTTTCTATTCCTATATAGAATAGCATTCAACTTATATCAAAAACTTAAGTTCAACATTTAAGTCAATGGTAACTATTTAACTTAAGTTATAATCTGTAATGATATCACCTATGTATATATACTGTACACATGTATTGAACGAATACTATTGATATCATCTATTTATAGATACGTTTATATGAAGTACAAATGTACGGCGTATAGCCACGCCCACTCGTATATTGCACTAATTATGATTTCGTATCCTCGTGCACGCACACTAAGAGTGATTTTAGACATGATGTTGGTGATGGATTCGGCTGCTTCACATGATTCATCAACAATTTAGTATTGAGAATAACCAAACAAATTTATTTTGATTTAAGTCAATATTTGCTGTGCGAGGGCACGTTCACTTTACAAAAAAGTTAACATGGGAATAGATAGGAAAATTCCAAAAAAAAACAAATATTTATATTTTTCACATTTATAATTAAGATATAATCATAACATTTTCAGAATATGTGTAATGTGTATAGTTCCTATGAATGATATCAAATTTATAAAAAAAATAATTTTATTACTAGGTTTTTTTTCAAATTATAGGATTTTCCAGAATTTTTGTTGAACTCTCATAATTTTGTACAGAATCGTTATATTTGATAAATTTATATTATATATAATAAAAAAACAATTAATTAATCACTATATATTATAATAACTATACAAAATAATAACTACCCTGGTATTTCTTTAATTTTGTTAATAATCATAAAAAAATTACCATTTTTTCTGTGGATTTTCTGTAGTACCTTTACAAATTTTAAGATAAATATTTTTTTTGTTTCTACCTCATCTTAAGATGTTATATTTTAACGTATAAGCATTATAAATTAAAAAAAATAGCTCTTTATAATTTTAATAAATAGGCAAAGTGGCCTAATTTTTAGAAAATTTGTCTATATATAAAATTTATTTTATTGTTTAAATTAATTATCTAATAACTAATATTGTAATTAGGGCTACTATAACCTTGTAACCCTGTAACCAATTTGTTTAGACACTGCGATCAACATCAGTAATGAGTTTTCGGCGGTGTATCGTATATTAATTATTATAAGCTATATTAAATAGATGTGTTTTCAATTTGACTTTAAAGGTGTGGTCAGAAACTATAGATCTAATTGAGTGAGGTAGGGAGTTCCATAGTTTAGGTGATATTATAGAAAAAGAAGATTCCTGTTTTTATTAAGTGATAAAGTTATTGGTATATTTAGTTTGTATTTATGTATTGTTCGTTGTGGTCGGGATGACTTGTAGTTCGTAAGTAGTTCAGTAAGATAGTCAGGTTTATTATTATGGGTGGCATGGTGGGTCAGTAGGAGTAATTTGTATTGTATGCGGTAAGGGATGGGTAGCCAGTGAATGGATTTCATATAAGGTGTGATATGTTGTCTTGAGTATTTTTTTATCCTGAAAATGGTTCTGATGGCTCTATATTGTAATTTAGTGAGCATTTTGATAATATGTGCTGGGAGTGAATTTAAGGTAGAGTTACAGTAGTCAAGTCGGGCAGTATTAAGGAAGTAACTAGTAGTTTGGCAAGTTCAGTAGTTATAGAAGGTCTAATAAGTCGGATCGTATGTAAGGTGTAATTAATGGACTTCGATATATTAGTTATATGTGGTAGATAAGACAGCTTTTGGTCAAGTGTGAGGCCGAGGTTTTTAGCTTGGTTAGAGTATTCTATAATGTGATTATTAATAATAATAGGTGGTATGGAATGATGTCCTGGGATGTATTTATTAATAAAGCTTTTGTTTTAAGGCTATAGTAGTGAGTTATTTGAAAGCCATTTACTAATGTCATTAATGCATTTATTTATAGTATTTATGTTATTGATTGGGTCAGGTAAATTACAGTATAGCTGTAAGTCATCCGCATATGAGTGAAAGTGTATATCGGGGTATTCGTCAAGTAAGTAAAGTAAAGGGAAAATATATATATTAAAGAGAATTGGACCTACAACAGAACCTTGGGGTACACCATGAGTTGTGTGGCGGGGTTCTGTTATGGTGTTATCTATACACATAGAAAAGGATCTGTTAATTAGGTAGGATGTAAACCAACTAAGGACATAATCTTTAATACCAATGTTCTCTAATCTTCGAATAAAAATATTATGGTCTAACGTATCGAAAGCCGACGACAAGTCAAGTAGAATCAGTATGGTGGGAGTATTTTTTTGGAAATAGTAGTAGGTCCTATATTGTTTAAAGTATGGAGTAGTGAAGTTTCAGTGCTCTTGTCCGTTGTATAAGCACTTTGTAATTTATGCAGTATGTTATTATTATTGATGTATGTTCTAAGTTGTTTAGCAATTATTCTTTCAATTGTCTTAGATATGAAAGAAAGGTTGGATATGGGACGATAATTAGAAAGAGTTGACTTATTAATGGACTGGTTTTTAGGGATGGGAATTACATGGGCATATTTCATGTAGGATGGGAAGATACCTGCAGTTAGTGAGCGATCGATAATTTTTTGTAGAATGGAGAAAGAAGGGATGAAAGATAATGTAATAAACATAATGGAATTGGGTCTAGTTTACATGTAGATTTAACTGTTAATAAAAGATTATTGATATTGAACAATTGGAAAATGAGTATATTGGGCTTGATATTGGTGGGATGCAGGGTCGAGGGAGAGTATCTATAACTGATGATGTTTTTATGTAAAAGTAAGAGTCAAAGTTAGTCGCATTAGTTAAAGGGGAGTTATCAGGCAGTATTCGTTTTGTCAGTTTTCCTAGTAGTGTTGACGATATTCTAAATAATGTCTTAGTATCTTTTCCCGCTGATTTAATTTGATCTATGTAATATTTATTTTTAGCAGTTTTTATTAATTTTCTATAATTAGAAAGTGAATGTTTAAAAATATTTAAATCATTTATGCTTTTGGATTTTCGCCAATTCCTTTCTTTAATTCTAAGTGAGCGTTTTGCTGTGTGTAACGAATTATTGAACCATAATGTATTATGTCGAGCTGTATAAGTTTTAGTGATAATAGGGGCATGTTTATCTAGGACAAGACTAAGGTTACTATCAAAGCTGTCTATATGAGATGAATCTGTTATATTGTTGTACAAAATGTTGAAGTCATTTATAAAATTAGCAATATTTATATTATCTAATTTGCTGTAGTGAACTTTCTTGGATGGTCTGATTGGTTTAGGGATATGTAGGGAGCAGCTAACAAGGTGGTGGTCAGTGATTAAACTATGAACATTAGTATTAGAAATTATATTCGAAGATGTGTTAGATATAATTAGGTCTAATATATTTCCAGATGAATGTGTGGAAGACTTGACATGTTGTAAGAAATTATGACAATTTATGATATTAATAAATTTATTTGAATTATGTGAGTTTGGTAAAATTGGTATATTGAAATCACCAAGTAGTATACTGTTGGTGGAGAGCATAGACAAATGGTTGTCAATTTCATCGATTAAGTAAGGAATTGAATTATTAGGAGGTCTATAAATTGTTATAATTGTAAGTGGTTGTGATTTAGGAGGGTGAAAGGTACATGAGAAGGCTTCTGAATTATCAAGTGATAGGTCACTTGACTGTATTAGTTTCAAGGCATTTGCATATAGCACACCGACACCGCCACCATAGTGTGGGCCGGGGCGTGGTAGGTGAATAAAGTTAGTAGTTTGGGTATTAAGGGATGCGATTATGGGTAGATCATTGATAGAAAGCCAAGTTTCTGTTATACATAAAATATCTATCTTAGTATCATGAAATATATTTAAAATAATATCTACTTTATTTCTAATGGAACAAGCGTTAAGTGTTGCTACCTTTAGTAATGGAGAAGAAGATAAACGTTTAGTTGAGGGTAATAATGTTGGTGATGAAGATATATATGACGGTATATGTGATGAGGATAGTAGATTTGATGGTGATAGTTGTGATTCACTAGATGTTATAGGTTGTGCAGATAGAGGTGAAATTAGAGATTGGTGATTGGTTTGAGATAATGGTGGAATAGGAGTGGTTGAATGTCATTGTGAAGATTGATGTGATGACTGAGAATTACTGATTGATGAATTCAGTGAATTGGTATTTAATCTATATGCATTGTAGGATGTAGACCATGTATTGTATGTGTCATTTGATATATAAATTGGGTTCTTATTCCAGTCTATTTTGGAGTTGGTCAAATGACGAAGTTCAAAGGAGTTAGTGTAGTCATTGAAGGTACATTTGACATTAGATGGGGATAGGTTAGATTTTGTTGCATGGAAAAGAACTCTACCATGTGTTCGCTCAGTGATAGATCGTTCAGCACGAATGTATAGGTGATTGTATATTGGGTTACTGCGGATGAATGGAAGTTTTGAGTAAAAGTAGGAACACTGACCTGGTGTATTAAAGAAAATAATAACAGTTGCATTAGAAAAAGTATATGATTTTAGAGCATGTGTAGGTATATTGATGTAAGTGAGTAATTCTAGAAGAAATTCACGAGATTTTCCGGAAGGTTTAATATGCTCAATAACTACAGAAAAGGGGGATGGGTGGTTAGGTGAGTAATGGTTGGTAGTGGAAGATGGATTAGGGACTGGTCTAAAATGAGTTGGTAATTTACCGACAAGAAAGTTAATAAGTGGAGTATTGGGGGGGGTTATTAATTCTTTTCCATGCAATTTATCAGATTTGGGGGGGAGTAAGGGAGGTATGCATGAGCGGTGAAGGTTATTAAACGAGGGGGGTTTAGCTATGGAAGTGATGGATTGTAATCGTTTAGTGGCAACAGGGGATAGGCGAGTGGGGATAGTAAGGATGGTAGGAACAGTGGATGAGTTGTGGGGTTACTGGGGTATGGACTCTGATATAGTTTGGGATGAAGGGTTGGGTGGTGGGGTGAGCGATGAAGATGTAGAAAAAGTGGGTTGTGGTAGTGCAGGTGCAGGGGAGTGATTGTTAAAGATGGGAGGTGAGCTCATGGGAGAGGTTTGGGAGGAGCTATTGGAGAGTATCTTACGTTGGGACGGTCTAGAGTCAGTTCTACAGTTGGTACAAAACCAATAGAAACCAGATTTTTGGAGGGCAGTCATTTTGTTAAGGGTAGATTTGGGGAGTTTGGAACATGATTGGCAAAGCCACTTACGACAATGGTCACATTCCGTGAGTGACGTGGCGATAGTGTTACACGAGGAGCATGTGAAGTCACTATAGATAATATTTAATATATATTAATGTTATCTATTAGAAGAATATAGTATTTAAAAAAGTACTCATTATTATATACCCATTACAATAAAATACAAATAAAATGTACAGAATTCAAATAAATGTCCTTAAGGACATTTGATTATAAACATGTACAATACAATTACATAGGAATAACGAGATTTATTTTTTTGTAATAATTTTTTTTTTAAACCTCCGTCGCACCACCAATAATGAACCAAAATGTATATGGTTTAATAAAATTTATTAGTATCATGAGCATCATATCTATAGAATCTAATATGAAGCAGTATGATATGTAAAATAAAATCACTCTTAACGCACACACGTGAACATACATGCTTCACTATTCTATAACATAATATCTATATCTATATTAATACATACATGTTGCCTTGTGTCACATACTATGTATTCTTTATCTATACTATACTGGATTTTGACAACATTGGGATAATACCATAACTACATACCACAGGTACTACATTCTAATACATAGAGGCATCATATTATAACATGGTGACAGCAGGGAAATCGAACACGGAACTATGCTCGACAAGAATGCTCGACACGGTTAGTTTCCTATAGGTTATTCCTATACCTATAGGTTATTCCTAGATATTATTAGTGTGTGCCCTATCATACGCTACTCGACATACGCTACCGCATACACACGATACCCAATATACGCTACTGAAGACGATACTTATCATACGCTACCTACTTTCGATACTGTACAATACGCTATAGTACGCACATTGACGTATACGCTGGACATGATCATACGATAGCGAACCGATTCAACTGGAATTCAGACGACTTGATAACTGAATTTCATATCTTTAAACAATATACGAACCTACTGTTTGACGGCCTTCTAGACAAAACGAAGGCCGACAAGCAACTGACATATGTTCTCATATGGGTAGGACGCCCATGACTGAAAATATATAATACATGGACTGTGGCAGACGCAGACAAGACCTTGAATAACTACTGGAAACGACTTCAATAGACCATTGAACCCATGTTCAATTTCCGCCTAGCCAGATACAACTTGCCGAAGATAACGCAAGAGGCTGACAAGAATATCGATACATTCACTACGCGACTACGACTACACGCAACAAGTGCAGATTCACGGAGGAAGAGGTAGACGACAGAATAATTGAATGCATTATTGCACAAGGCAAATACTCTAAAATACGCGAGGAGTTACTCGCAAAGGACGAAACACTAGCACTCGACAAAGCAATACAGATTTCAAGAATGTACGAAGCGACACAGAACGATTTAGAACAGTTCAGATACAATAAGAAGATAGATGCGTTCAAGAGAAAAGACCATGGAAGAGCATATAATACGACTAACAATGTGCCTGTGTCCTGCAGCAGATTCCACATGCAATTGCTGTAACAAGAAAGGACACTAGTCAAGAGTATGCCGAACAAAAGACAATAATACGAAACCAGAAAGACAAGAATATCACGAACTTCAATTCAATGCAATTAAAGAAGAGACACAACGGAACGACGAAATACATACAAACGTTCTTATACAGAATACAAAGATAAAGAAAAGCATCAAAGTAAAAGACAGTGGGGCACATGGGACTATCCTACCAATGAGGATATATAAGAACCTACAGAAACACAACATGAGATATCCGATACACATCGCATAGTACAACTCACTACTTATGATGGAGGACTACTACGGAACCAAGGAACTATCCAGATACCTATACGATTTGGAGACCAAACTACTCTGGCTACGTTCTACATTGTAGACACCAACGGACCTGCCATACTCGGACTACCTTCAAGTAGAGACCTCAAACTGATTACCACACACTGTTCCATAACACAAAACAAATTAGATCTAGAAAGACTAAGGCGAGAATTCCCGGGAAGTTCCACATCACGTTAGACCCTACCTTGACATCCGTAGTACAATCACCACGAATATGTGCCCTAGCTATACGGGACGAAGTGAAGAAGGTACTAGTCAATATGGTAGAAATGAAGGTGATTGAAAGAATCAACAAACCGACAGAATGGGTTTCCAGTCTAGCATATTCCCGGAAGAGTTCCGGGAAGATACGAATATGTCTAGACCCGAAAAATCTAAATGAAGCCATTCGCATACCTCACTATCCAACCCCGACACTTGAAGAAATAACATACAGACTCGAAGGAGCAACAGTATTCTCTAAACTCGATGCAAGATCTGGATACTGGTCGATCACACTCGATGACAAATCCAGTACCCTCACGACATTCAATACACCATTCGGGCGATACAGGTTCCTCAGACTTCCGTTTGGATTCAACCTCAGCCAGGATATCTTCCAAGAAAGAATGAACATGATCTTAGAAAACTGCCCAGGCACGATATCTATTGCAGACGATATCGGTGTCTTCGGCAAGAACCAACAAGAACACGACAATAACCTAATCAACCTTATGAATGAAGCAAAGAAGAATGGGCTAGTGTTCAATGAAATGAAATGCTCCATTGGAATAAATTCCCTACCATTCTTTGGACTGACCTTTGATGAGAAAGGGGTCCACCCCAATAAAGATCTACTTAAAGCAATTCAGGCATTGAGCATACCCAATAACGAGACGAAACTCAGAGAATTCCTGGGTATCGCTACATACATGTCGACCTTCATCCCAAACCTAGCTACATTAACAGCAGAACTGAGGGACATATTAAAAGAAGAAGAATTTATATGGAGTGAATCAAACACGAAAGACTTTGAACATGTAAAAGAAGAAATATGTAATGCTACTACTTTAGCATACTTCAATGCCACACGACTATACAAGTTGACGCATCAGGAAGATGACTTGGAGCAGTCTTACTCTAAGACAACACCCCGATAGCATTTGCTTCGAAATCTCTATCGAAGACCGAACAGAGATACGCAAACATCGAACGGGAAATGCTAGCCATAGTATTTGGATGCGAGAGATTTAATTACTAAGTCTACGGCAGAGCATTCACAGTTATAACCGATCACAAACCACTAGAAATGATAACCAAGAAGAGCTTAGAAAAGGCCCCGGCGTGACTTCAACGAATGATGCTACGAATTCAAACATACAATTACGTGGTCATATACAAGCCCGGAAATACGGTAACGCTGGCAGACACCCTGTCACGACAACCCGATGCTGATAACGCGACTACAATCGATCTGGACGTTGCTATCACATCCATATAGTTCTCATCAGAACGACTCAAGGAGATACGAGAAGAAATAATGAAAGACGAAGAACTAATACAACTGAAAGACATAATTTACAAAGGATGGCCGATGCACCGAAATCAGACACCGGACGCCATCAAGAAATACTGGTCATTCAGAGATGAACTCACATGCAATGATGACATAATCTCGAAAATACAGCAGGTACTGATACCGCCTAAACAAAGAAAGCATATACTGAAGATTCTACACACTGCACACCAGGGAATCGAGAAGACAAGATTACTGGCCCGACAAAAGAGTACTGCACAAGACTACTGACTTTTACAAATCATTACTACTAATACGCGCTAACCTCATTGACTGCAACTTACGATACCCTGCTGAGTTACTGTAAAACCGCAGACTTGCGACTATGCTACCATCTACGACGCACAGCACTATATATATTGATACGCATAAGCGACTGATAGAACGATCTAACATATCTATAGATAGTTACTATATAACTATAGTTACTAGTAACTTACTACCATGATAAGGGTACACCTAATAAACATCTTAGGAAACTAGAACCCCACGAGAACGTATATGTTCGCAATCCCATTACAAATAAATGGACCCTTCTACTATCCTCGCGCAACGACCTGAACCACGATTCTACGACGTTAGCGGACCACATGGAGCCTTGCGCCGAACCAGGACCGACATAGAACCGCGAAGCCAACATCAACAGACGTTACGACACCTAGACGATCTGGAAGGACCATCACCGCACCTTCCCGATACACGTCATCATCTTAAAATTAAGAGGGATGTAATGATATCACCTATGTATATATACTGTACACATGTATTGAACGAATACTATTGATATCATCTATTTATAGATACGTTTATATGAAGTACAAATGTACGGCGTATAGCCACGCACACTCGTACCATAAACACCCACGGTCCCGAGCGGCGCGCGTGCATCACAAGTATAGATATAGAGTACAGTATCTAAATCTAAATCCAAATATAAATATAATATAATCTAAATACACATCTGAATAGACGTGTTTTTATCGTTATACTAACAGGTGGGTCGGGTTTTGTGTTGGGTTTGGGTTTAGCTATATAGTTCGTAGGCCCCGACGTTGTTATGGTTATGTTCTCCTCGCCTAGCAAATTGATAAACACACGACCTGCCTATTGTTAGTAACACCAAATTGACAAGTCGCCTTACCTGTATTCCGTTACCTAATTCGTATATATATTGGTTGGGTTTGGGTTTGGGTTTGGTTTTGTTTTGGGTTTGGGTTAGGGTTTCCATATTACGATACTCTCTGTATTATGATACCTTATGTATTAGGATATTCCTGTACTAGAATACCTTCCTTATTAGGTTGTATTTTGGGTTTGGGTTTGGGTTATGTTTGGGTATGGTTTGGTTTTAGTTTGGGGTTGGGTTTGGGTTTTGTTTGGGTTTCCGTATTAACATACTCTCTGTATTAGGATACCTTCTATATTAGGATATTCCTGTACTAGGATACCTTCATTATTAGGTTGTATTTTGGGTTTGGCTTTGGTTTGGGTTTGTGTTTGTGTTTGGGTTTCCATATTACGATATTCTCTGTATTACGATACTCTCTGTATTAGGATACATTCTGTATTAGGATATTCCTGTACTAAGATACCTTCTTTATTAGATTGTATTTTAGGTTTGGGTTTGGGTTTTGTTTGGGTTTCCGTATTACGATACTCTCTGTATTAGGATACCTTCTGTATTAGGTTGTATTTTGGGTTTTGGTTTGGGTTTGGTTTTGTTTTGGGTTTGGGTTTGGGTTTGGGTTTGATCTGGGTTTGGGTTTTGTTTGGATTTCCATATTACGATACTCTCTGTATTAGGATACCTTCTGTATTAGGATATTCCTGTACTAGGATACCTTCCTTATTAGATTGTATTTTGGGTTTGGGTTTTGTTTTGGTTTGGGTTTGGTTTTGTTTGGGTTTGGTTTTGTTTTGAGTTTGGATTTGGGTTTGATATGGGTTTGGGTTTCCGTATTACGATACTCTCTGTATTAGGATACTTTCTGTATTAGGATATTACTGTACTAGGATACTTTCATTATTAGGTTGTATTTTGGGTTTGGCTTTGGTTTGGGTTTGTGTTTGTGTTTCCGTATTACGATATTCTCTGTATTAGGATACCTTCTGTATTAGGTTGTATTTTGGGTTTTGGTTTGGGTTTGGTTTTGTTTTGGGTTTGGGTTTGGGTTTGGGTTTGATCTGGGTTTGGGTTTTGTTTGGATTTCCATATTACGATACTCTCTGTATTAAGATACCTTCTGTATTAGGATATTCCTGTACTAGGATACCTTCCTTATTAGATTGTATTTTGGGTTTGGGTTTTATTTTGGTTTGGGTTTGGTTTTGTTTGGGTTTGGTTTAGTTTTGAGTTTGGATTTGGGTTTGGGTTTGATATGGGTTTGGGTTTCCGTATTACGATACTATTTGTATTAGGATACATTCTGTATTATTATATTCCTGTACTAGGATACTTTCATTATTAGGTTGTATTTTGGGTTTGTGTTTTGTTTGGGTTATCGTATTACGATATTCTCTGTATTACGATACTCTCTGTATTAGGATACATTCTGTATTAGGTTGTATTTTGGGTTTGGGTTCTGTTTGGGTTTCCATATTACGATACTCTCTGTATTGGGATACCTTCTGTATTAGGTTGTATTTTGGATTTGGTTTTGTTTTGGGTTTGGGTTTGGGTTTGATCTGGGTTTGGGTTTTGTTTGGGTTTCCATATTAGGATACTCTCTGTATTGGGATACCTTCTGTATTAGGTTGTATTTTGGGTTTGGGTTTTGTTTGGGTTTAGGTTTGGTTTTGTTTGGGTTTTGGTTTGGCTTTTTTTTTAGTTTGGGTTTGGGTTTGGGTTTGATCTGGGTTTGGGTTTTGTTTGGGTTTCCGTATTACGATACTTCTGTATTAGGATACCTTCTGTATTATGATATTCCTGTACTAGGATACTTTCATTATTAGGTTGTATTTTGGGTTTGTGTTTTGTTTGGGTTATCGTATTACGATATTCTCTGTATTACGATACTCTCTGTATTAGGATACCTTCTGTATTATTATATTCCTGTACTAGTATACTTTCATTATTAGGTTGTATTTTGGGTTTGTGTTTTGTTTGGGTTATCGTATTACGATATTCTCTGTATTACGATACTCTCTGTATTAGGATACATTCTGTATTAGGTTGTATTTTGGGTTTGGGTTCTGTTTGGGTTTCCATATTACGATACTCTCTGTATTGGGATACCTTCTGTATTAGGTTGTATTTTGGATTTGGTTTTGTTTTGGGTTTGGGTTTGGGTTTGATCTGGGTTTGGGTTTTGTTTGGGTTTCCATATTAGGATACTCTCTGTATTAGGATACCTTCTGCATTACGATACTCTTTGTATTAGGATACCTTCTGTATTAGGTTGTATTTTGGGTTTGGTTTGGTTTTGTTGTGGGTTTGGGTTTGGGTTTGGGTTTAGGTTTGGGTTTTGTTTGGGTTTCCGTATTACGATACCTTCTGTATTAGGTTGTATTTTGGGTTTAGGTTTGGTTTTGGGTTTGGGTTTGATCTGGGTTTGGGTTTTGTTTGGGTTTCCATATTATGATACTCTCTGTATTAGGATACCTTCTGCATTACGATATTCTCTGTATTAGGATACCTTCTGTATTAGGTTGTATTTTGGGTTTGGGTTTTGTTTGGGTTTAGGTTTGGTTTTGTTTGGGTTTTGGTTTGGCTTTTTTTTTAGTTTGGGTTTGGGTTTGGGTTTGATCTGGGTTTGGGTTTTGTTTGGGTTTCCGTATTACGATACTTCTGTATTAGGATACCTTCTGTATTATGATATTCCTGTACTAGGATACTTTCATTATTAGGTTGTATTTTGGGTTTGTGTTTTGTTTGGGTTATCGTATTACGATATTCTCTGTATTACGATACTCTCTGTATTAGGATACCTTCTGTATTATTATATTCCTGTACTAGGATACTTTCATTATTAGGTTGTATTTTGGGTTTGTGTTTTGTTTGGGTTATCGTATTACGATATTCTCTGTATTACGATACTCTCTGTATTAGGATACATTCTGTATTAGGTTGTATTTTGGGTTTGGGTTCTGTTTGGGTTTCCATATTACGATACTCTCTGTATTGGGATACCTTCTGTATTAGGTTGTATTTTGGATTTGGTTTTGTTTTGGGTTTGGGTTTGGGTTTGATCTGGGTTTGGGTTTTGTTTGGGTTTCCATATTAGGATACTCTCTGTATTAGGATACCTTCTGCATTACGATACTCTCTGTATTAGGATACCTTCTGTATTAGGTTGTATTTTGGGTTTGGTTTGGTTTTGTTGTGGGTTTGGGTTTAGGTTTGGGTTTGGGTTTAGGTTTGGGTTTTGTTTGGGTTTCCTTATTACGATACCTTCTGTATTAGGTTGTATTTTGGGTTTAGGTTTGGTTTTGGGTTTGGGTTTTGGTTTGGGTTTGATCTGGGTTTGTGTTTGGGTTTTGTTTGGGTTTGATCTGGGTTTGGGTTTGGGTTTGGGTTTGATCTGGGTTTGGGTTTTGTTTGGGTTTCCGTATTACGATACTCTCTGTATTAGGATACCTTCTGCATTACGATACTCTCTGTATTAGGATACCTTCTGTATTAGGTTGTATTTTGGGTTTGGGTTTTGTTTGGGTTTGGGTTTAGTTTTGTTTTGGGTTAGGGTTTGATCTGGGTTTGGGTTTTGTTTGGGTTTCCGTATTACGATACTCTCTGTATTAGGATACCTTCTGTATTAGGTTGTAATTTGGGTTTGGGTTTTGTTTGGGTTTCCGTATTACGTATACCTCTGTATTAGGATACCTTCTGTATTATTAGGTTGTATTTTTGTTTGGGTTTTGTTTGGGTTTGGTTTTGGGTTTGGGTTTGGGTTTAGTTTTGTTTTGGGTTAGGGTTTGATCTGGGTTTGGGTTTTGTTTGGGTTTCCGTATTACGATACTCTCTGTATTATGATACCTTCTGTATTAGGTTGTAATTTGGGTTTGGGTTTGGGTTTGGGTTTGGGTTTTGTTTGGGTTTCCGTATTACGTATACCTCTGTATTAGGATACCTTCTGTATTATTAGGTTGTATTTTGGGTTTGGGTTTTGTTTGGGTTTGGTTTTGGGTTTGGGTTTGGGTTTAGTTTTGTTTTGGGTTAGGGTTTGATCTGGGTTTGGGTTTTGTTTGGGTTTCCGTATTACGATACTCTCTGTATTATGATACCTTCTGTATTAGGTTGTAATTTGGGTTTGGGTCTGGTTTTGGGTTTGGGTTTGGGTTTGGGTTTGGGTTTTGTTTGGGTTTCCGTATTACGTATACCTCTGTATTAGGATACCTTCTGTATTATTAGGTTGTATTTTGGGTTTGGGTTTTGTTTGGGTTTGGTTTTGGGTTTGGGTTTGGGTTTGTGTTTGAACTGGGTTTGGGTTTGGGTTTGATCTTGGTTTGGGTTTTGTTTGGGTTTCCGTATTACGATACTCTCTGTATTAGGATACCTTCTGTATTATACAGCGGGTTTTACAAGAAGATATGGTGGATGGGTACATGAAGATGTTGGAGCACATTCTAATAGTGATAACCATCGATCATATCACACACATCTGCTTGTCAGATAAAATAGTATTAAACGGATTGATAAATTGTTTGTTAAACTAGAAAGTGATAAATGATAAACGTATTAAGGGAATATTAACCATAGTTGAATCTTAACAATTTATAATTCTATAATTAGTTTACGAAAAAAAAGTATACTTTTTATATTAAAATTAAATAAGATATATAGGATATATTAAGATATATTTGAACTATGATTTCTGATATTTATAAAGGATTGTATTGATTATAAATTACAAAATAGCGATATTCTATATAGATTTATAAAATTGTCAACAGACTATTATTAGAGAAAGAAATTATATATATATATATATATATATATATATGTATTGAAACATATATTATTTATAAATGTATATATATAATCTAAATATAATACTAAAGGCATTTTTGAAATATTATTAAATCGAATAAGATACATATTCATAACATATATATATATATATATATATATATATATATATGTGTGTACTATGTACTACTTGACACCATTAGAGGTAGATATATCCTATATACAATTTAAATATTAGGATAAACATCAATAATTTCTCGAACATATTTATAATCCGATAGTACTGTTTTTTTGGTAATTGTATTATATCTATCAGATTCGATTAAATATTTAGAGAAATGTATTGTCTCGTTTATTAATTCATCATTGCTATCCGTAGAATATTTCTTTATAGGAACTCTACAATTATTTGTTATTTCTGATGCGCTAATGGTCCTCAGATTTCCTATAAACCTGAATAGTGTAGCCACTTCATCATATGTATCAATCCTCTGCTTTAATGCAACTATATATTACATATTAATTATAATTATCATAAATTTATAAATATATGTTATCAAAAATAATCATTATTAAAATATATATATATATATATACACTATATAATTACCAATTTAATGTAAAATATAGGTAGAAAACATTCACGTTTAAATCTTTCTTTTGATGTAATACTCTCATTAGTATTCAATGGTTCATAATCGAAGTATTTCTTGGCAATTTTTATTCGTTTTTTAGATTCATTAAATTCGGCCTTAAATTCTTTTGGTGTAATACTCTCATTAGTATTCAATGGTTCATAATCGAAGTATTTCTTGGCAATTTTTATTCGTTTTTTAGATTCATTAAATTCTGCCTTAAATTCTTTTGATGTAATACTCTCATTAGTATTCAATGGTTCATAATCGAAGTATTTCTTGGCAATTTTTATTCGTTTTTTAGATTCATTAAATTCTGCCTTACATACATAATTATATACATATAATTATACATATTATATAAATTCCTCATAATTGTTTCTTTTTTCATATATGTAATTTTATAGAGCTACTAAATTATTGTCGGCTACCATCAACTCAATTGAATTAGACTGTAATATTTTGCTTACTGCATTTATTCTACATATATGTTATAGCAGAGCCTTCCAAATTTTGCATAGCAAAACAGTTTAAAATCTATTCATTCTCTTATATAGATAATTCACCTCAATTAGTGATAACGCATTAAGATTATCTTTTTTCATCTTGATTATTACATCTAAAACGATTGAATATCCATCGGAAAGTGCGCTTACTGCACCAGTATGTGAAGATCATCGTGTACCGCACAATCTCTTTATTACAACATGTCCAGCTTCCTTTAATCTTGAACTAAATACACTCCATATTTTAGGTGTACTGACAAAAGTGTAAAGTCTTTGTATAAATGAAAAATATGATGATACAGTTGTTGATGACTCAACTGCATATTAACCAACTAAATTTAAAGAATGGGCAGCACATGGTATCCACATTTCTAATGGATTATGATTTTTTATATGGGTTTGCATCCCATTATATCTTCCAGACATGTTACTGGCGTCATCATAGCTTTGTCCACGACAATTCTTTATATTAATTACATTTTTCTTGAAGAATTTCAATAATACATTAGTCAAGTATAAACCAGTATGGGAATGTATGTAATGAATCTTTATACTATTATATAATCTTTTAAATATCTAACTATTATTGTCAATTGATCAACATGGGAAATATCAGGCGTGGAGTCAACTGATATACTGACATATTTTTCATTCTTAATTTATTTTATTATAGTTGATTTTACTTGTTCAGCAAGTATTAACATTATTTCATCACAGATAGTTTTAGATAAGTAATTAATATGACCACTACATGTAAGAATTTAAATAGTTATATATCATATAAATATATATAAATTATTGAAAATGTAATACAATTTTGAAAATTATATAAATATATTTTATATATTATAATTTATATTTATATAAATTAAGTATTATACAAACCTTTATCAGAATACTTTTCTATATGTGTACACAAAAAAGGATTATACTTCGATAATACCTAATTCTAGTATACCCACATAATTTCCATTATGATTTTAACCAATATCTTGATCAGAGCCTCTAAATGCTAAACTTCGCTCACATATGAATGTGATAACATCTATAGTTCTCCTCAACACATCTCGCCATTATCGTGTTTCATTTTCTATTTGTTTAAGCAGCTGCTTAACCTAGGTCGTTATCTATTCTTTGTATACTGTTAGACCTATTCACCATTGTTGTATGTGCTGATCTATGGTTATCAATATTTTCGTGAGCTGAAACTTTTTCATATACATGTTTCCAATCATTGTATACTTTGGTAAAATTAGTTAAATTGCTACTAAATAGCTTACAAGTAAAGCAATAAATCATCTGTGTTTTAGGTGAAAAACAGAACTTATAAAATGAACTATAACATTATTATTTTTATCAAATGTATGGGCCCCTAGAATTGTGGGGCCCAGGGCATTTGCCCACTTTGCCCCCGTCTAAATCCGGTACTGGCTATACACCAGAGATATAACCCTAAACCATGCTAAGCACCCAACGCTATATTGATGATTAAATAAACAATTAAATTCAATTAAATATATTGGTTATATTAATGTTTTATGTCATTTTATTTGTTCATATAGAGGAGGGAATGGGGTAGTGGCCGAGGACATAGTAGTAGCCGTTTTAATTAACGCTTAATTGGTGCTTGATAGGATAAAAAGTTGTATATACAATATTTAGATAATCAAAATATCTATAATATATAGTAAACATTTTTTTTAAATAATTAATTAATTACTCTAATTTATTATATAATCATTTGTTGTCAAATGTTGACAAAAACATGATTATATATATGTATGCTTATTTATGTGTAAGAGTATGTGTATTTATAATTAAATCATTGAATCAAATAATACGCATGCTTAATTCTAATAATGTGCGTATGCATCATAAATATAATTATTTAATATTACATAATTAAAAATATATAAATCGAATACATTACGAGATACCTATCGCATTTTCTAATACTAGCGGCCACTACTACGGCCTTGCCTTATTTGAGTGCTTCTTGTAATGCCTAATCCAACGTTTATATTATTAAGTTAAACACTTTATATATAAAAGTGAAATAACAGTATTCTATAAATATATGATATCTAGTTTATTCAACAAAATAAGAGCCTAAAATTAAGTATTTATCGATATATTAGAAATCTTTTAAGGCATTAAGGCATTATTAATTATCGGCCACTACTCCCTTCCCCCCTTAACTCTCAATAAACTATAGCAATCAATCAATTATAACATTAGGATATACATCAAAAAAGACTATACTTTACAAATAAGAACATATAAACGACATTGTAGATGTATGAATTACCATTCGAGTATGTTTTAGTGGAAAGTAACCAATATAACTCGTTGTAATATAGGTGTAGGGTGTAGGGTGTAGGGTGTAGGGTGTAGGGTGTAGGGTGTATGGTGTAGGATGTAGGGTGTATGGTGTAGGGTGTAGGGTGTACCAATTTTAGTTCTATAGAACTTAAAATATAAAGAATGAAATCTATTTCACGAGAGAATGAAATGTATACTCACAAAATTGTTCGATTAATATTATAAATAATTAATATTTATAACTTGTTATATTAGGAAATAATAGGAAATAATAAAAATAATTAATTATTAAATTAAATGAAATACAAATATGTGTATTATATATATAAATATTTATTTAATAATTTTGTTGTTGAAAATATTTGAAATGAATAAATATTTAAAATATATATTTGATATATAATAGATGGCCGTTATATTCGTAACAGTAAAATCCCGACTTGAAATTATTACTAAATATTAAATATTTGAACAGTGTATCATGTATCGGTGATCAGTAATATATATATATATATATATATATATATATTACTTGTGAAATAAAAAGAAAAAGTGTTACTTGTATATATATATATATTATCAATATAGTATAAGTATATAATATACTATTAATTTGTGTAATATAAATACATTTTATATTTATTTATATATAAGAGCTATATTATTTGAACTATATTATTTATTGAATAAAATTCAACTAATTCTGGATAATATTGTATATGTATATAATAAATCAGATTTATCATTCCTCTCCAAAAGGCAAGGAATAATGGGGAAATTAATAACTAATAATTAATAATACCTAGTATTTATAAGCTACCACTTTATAGGCTACCCTACCACTTTTCTTGGAAATATAGATTTATAAATTTATTATCTTTTCCATGAGTTTGGCATGGTATATCAGATATTGGTGATTGGAATTGTTAATGAACACTGATAAATATATATATTATATATTGTTAGAAAATGTACAAAATAAATATTTATTTGTTTAGAATAGTCTGAATAATGATAATTTACAGTAAAATGAATTTAAATGTCGTGTGCCATGTAGGCTAATTATATATGATACCATACATTTTTATTATGATGACATTATTATTAATATATAATAATTTATTTAATGTATTTAATAATAATTTTTTAGGGGGGATATCCCCCCACTATATTTTCAGGGGTGATACATCCCCCCGTAAAGTTTCACCCATGCGTTTTAACTATATTGGCGTCATCAACAAATTAGTAATTAATAACCTTTTATAACCCTAAAAAATCCTTTAAGGAAATAAAAAAACATATCAACATTAGAGTGGCTACAGCAACTTTGACATATGTAAGATTGGTGAGGATATGGAAAATTATAATGATTAACTTTAAATTTAAACTATACAACTCGCTCATTCTCTCTACATTAATAATTGGCTGTGAAACTTGTATGATTTGTGGAAGAGTCGAGGAATACAATAAACGAATTGAAAATGAAGTTCATAAAGTACTAAAGCTCAATATAGTACTAAGTTCAATATATAATATCGCATACAACATACAAACGTAGTTTTAGATAATAAAATAAATCATTGGTAGAAAATTACGAACTTTTGTTATAACAAATATACACTAATGTATTATATATATAAGCACATAGGCACAATAAAGAGAAGAAAAGGTTTGTTAGGCCATATTTCAAGACATTATACTTTGGAATAAATATCATAGCGAAAGGAACAGTGCAAGGTAACATACATAGAGGTCGAAAGAAAGATGCTGGATAAATGAAATTCTAAGGTGTTGTGGATTAATAAGTAGTGAAGTAATAGGACACTTGTTGTTTGATGACAATAGAAGAATGGTTCTCATAGTAGTATCGTACGATTAACTAGACATGGCAATCTGTATTTAGGTAAGTATAGGGGATAGAAGGGAGTAGTGGAGGATATTTTGTATGACTTTGTAGAATTGTAATATATCGATGAATTATTTTATAATTTCATATTTTCAAATGTAATAGAATATGTATAGTTATATATTATAGCTATTTTAATGTTTACTTTAACTCGTATATTTCTAGTATTAATATCAGTTTAGTTACACTAAAAAAATAACGAAAAAATAGCGCAAGAAGGGAGTAGTGGATTTTAGTACCAAAATAAATCAATAGGTGTCTCGCTATATATTCGATTCATTTTTTCAGTTTTTATTATTTTAATAATATATATTGTAATATTCATGCCGACGCACGCATTTTATTTAAGATTTAGATTTTAAAAATTGTGAACAAAAATTAATGAAGATATACATATAAAATGAAGATATATATATAAAAAATTAGACCTATATTACTCGATTTTGATTGGTTTATTTTCATCCACTATATCATTCTCAGTTCGTCCACTATACCCATTTGAATATGGTACTTTAGAATAACTATATCTTTTTACTAATACAATATTTTCATATAGGTATTTATATATTTTCATATATACTTGTATTATTTGTGCTGGAAATATTTACGACAAATGGATTTAAATAAGTGTTATTAATGTATTAGTTTTATGATTTTAAATAATGGTATATGTATATAGAATATATTACTATTTTATTTCACCATAACACCTTCGAGCGATATTATTTTAATATAAGCCATTCTTATTTATATTATTTATTTAAGAAATATGTATTGAGGAAAAGGATTTTAAATAAGTATATAATTATAATATATATATTATATATAATATATATAATATATATAATGTTATATATAATATATATATATTTTTTTATTTAAGAAAATTAATATATATATATTATTTTACGATTTAATTATAGCATTCTGTTACTAAACGAATGGTGTGTATAATAGTTAATAAATAAGATATGTAGAATACAGAAAGTTTATTAAATGGGTGAAGTGTATCCTGCTGAGGTAATTGATTGTTTACATGAAAGGAGAGAAAAGTGTACGTTTGTGAACTTGTAACTGTAAATATTGTGTATTATCGTATTAGATGTTATAATATAGAAGAGGTTATGCAGTAGGTCATGTAGTAAATTAGGCATTGTTCATACATAATACTACTATCATGGGCATGCATATTTGTAATCTCAGTATTATCTCTGGTTTAATTAATAATTGTGTTAAGATAAATTTAATGTATACTTGAAATTATAAAGTTTAAATATTATCTAAAGATAAAAGTCTTTTTGAAATAAACAATGAATTATAATTCTCATTATCAATATTATTATTATTTAAAATCATAACAAAAATAAGCATATTTAATGATTTAAAAATCGAATATACATAAATGTATTCGCGTTAGGTATGCGCGACTAAGGTGATAGAGTTGTCTAACCTCTGAAATTCTTCCCTTGAAGTAGCCCTCGTTTACTCCGTCCATACATTCACACATGGCGATTGTCATCGGGTTTTGAGTGTTCAAGATGGCTCCTGTGTATGTAAGAGGTCAAGCGTCATACATGTGTATACTACTGGTGGAGAGGCGGGGCTAGGGGCGGGGCGAGGGGCGGGGCTAACCGGTGGATGCGGTACTGCTCTGTAAGACGTTGTTCATGTACATCTTTAAGGTGGTACCGTCGTAGGTTAGAGCTACGTGGTTCCATACCGACTGGGTGACAACCTGCAGGAGGGGTGGGGAGGGGTTATTCATTAATACGAGTGTATTAGGATAGGTTAGGTTATTTGCAAGTATACTACTGCTACTACTACTACTACTACTATTACTACTACTACTACTACTACTACTGTATGCTACTACTACTACTACTACTACTACTACTAATAATACTACTACTACTACTACTACTACTACTACTACTACTACTACTACTACTACTACTACTACTACTACTACTACTATGTGTTATTACTATATGATATTACTTACACTACTTTTTAAGATATATTAAAATAGGGGATATTAATATTTAGTGTTTAATTGTAAATTTAAATATAATTGTATTTAATAGTGAGATTAGTATTTAACTAACGGTGGAAGGGGAGTTGTCGGAGTTGATACCTCCGGTAACACTGGTTGCGGTAGAGTTCTGGATTCCGTGAATACTGAAAGACGAGTTGTCCATGCAGTCTCCGTTGTCAACCAAACCGAACTCGCTGAAGTTACCTACAAACGTCAATGTATAGGGTATGGGGGTAGTGGTATGGGTATGGGGGTATGGTATGGGTACGTACCTGTCAATCAAAAATAGTCATGTCAGTATATTCTCGTCCGAGAAGCATCTACGCAATCTCAATCTCATTTATAAAAGCATGGATTTAATATAGTTTTCAAAAAACATAATATATTCTCATATTAAAAAGCTTAAATGCAATCTCATATCTAAACAAAGTTAAGCAATAAGGGTAAAGAATGTTCAGTTAAACGAGAATAAAATAGTCAGTGGCTCGGTATCAAAATCATTATTCTTATGTCGTATACAAAATATCGTCTTCATTTGAATCTCTAAAGATTAGCCCACCCAAGCAAACAAACATGCGTGTGACAATATTAAGGTGTGTCACACTTGCAATAATAACTACATGTAAAATATAATAACACACGTTTGTGTGTGCTAAGCTATTTATATAGCTGCAGTCGGAGTAAGAGCTGATGGGCGTGCCTAGCTAAGGGGGTGGTCACGCATCACTGACCTCAAGTCTTTCGTGTCCATTGAAGTAGGCGACGGTTTTGTTAAGATCGGCGTCGAATACTAGCTCAGCGTAACCTGTAAATAGATCATACGGTATTATGGGTGTAACCGGGGCGGTGCGGAGCGGTGACGTGTTTAACTAACCTTCTCCGTGTAGTTCACCGATAGCCTTTTGCAGGTAACGTCGTTGAAATGTTCGGTGAAAGGGAAATGTAACAACATATCGTTCAGACAGTCGGTTTCTGTGTGTGAGCGAGTGTGCGAGTATAGGTGAGTGACGCACACCGGCAGCGTACCGCATACGTAGGTAGGTCACGTAATAGTGATTATACCATGACAGTGATGTAGTGAAAGATATTGAATACTAATTAATACGTCAACATTATAGTTTCGTAATCGATAGCCAGCGCGATAGACACAGTTTAACCATTGCGTGTGCTAACCTGATACCTGGACACAGGTGCAGACCATCTCGGCGAAGATGAATCCGGTTCCGCAGTTTATGGAACTTCCGGTGTTGTTGGCGTACTCGTAGTATTGTGGATCGGAACTGTTGGCGCGGAACGGACACGGAGCTGTGGACGAGAGTGGGCGTGGTTTAAGTCATGCTGTTACCGTGGTTACTACGGCGGCGTCGGCGTGTTGTTGTGCCTACCTCTAGTGGTGGTTCCGTCCATTACGTAGGTGTTGTTGCCTACCAAAACACACTCTGCATTGGCTGGTAATTGTTCTACGCAGGTTAATCTGCGAATGTGGTGATGATGATGACGGTGATGATGATGATGATGGTGAATGTGAAGGTGATGATGATGATGATTATTATAAGCATACAACTCTATAGAATAGTATACATAACATTACTTTACATAATACAACTGATAATAACAATTACGTACACACGAGTGTATACCGTTATAAGTTATATTTAATATATCGTTATATAGTATAATATTACAATTATATTATTCAATTATTTAATATATATATATATATATATATATAGCAGGTCACTACTCTACATCCTTGATACACTATATCACAACACATTACACACACGTCGTAAGAATACACGCAGCTATCCTGTTCACCTGGTCGTAGCTAACCTATCTTGGTCCCAGAACATATATCCGCACAGCATTCTGAAGTGTTCGTATTCGTATTCACCGGTAGTGATGCTATAGTAATGATGCATGCAATTTAGTGATATTATAGTAATGATGCATGCAATGTAGTGATGCTATAGTGATTATGCATGCAATGTAGTGATACTATAGTAATGATGCATGCAATGTAGTGATACTATAGTGATGATGCATGCATTGAAGTGATACTATAGTAATTATGCATGCAATGTAGTGATGATATAGTGATGATGCATGCAATGTAGTGATGCTATAGTAATGATGCATGCATTGAAGTGATACTATAGTAATGATGCATGTAATGTAGTGATGATATAGTGATGATGCATGCAATGTAGTGATGCTATAGTAATGATGCATGCATTGAAGTGATACTATAGTGATGATGCATGCAATGTAGCGATGTTATAGTAATTATGCATGCAATGTAGTGATGATATAGTGATGATGCATGCAATGTAGTGATGCTATAGTAATGATGCATGCATTGAAGTGATACTATAGTGATGATGCATGCAATGTAGCGATGTTATAGTGATGATGCATGCAATGTAGTGATGCTATAGTAATGATGCATGCATTGAAGTGATACTATAGTAATGATGCATGCAATGTAGTGATGCTATAGTAATGATGCATGCATTGAAGTGATACTATAGTAATGATGCATGCAATTTAGTGATGCTATAGTAATGATGTATGTATTGTAGTGATGCTATATTGATAACGCATTCAATGATAGATACAATGATACAAGTAGTGAAGTTACAATGAAACCCCTAACGTTACTATGATCGTGCACGTTTACAGGTATGTGCGTTCGTGTGTGGGTGCGTATGTGTGTACGTATGTGTAAGTGTGCGAGCGCACACACGGGTGCGGGTGCGGGTGAACTAATTAAAAGATTATCTCGATTATATTTAATTAATGATAATAATGAAATTATATTATTTAATATGAGTTATAGAAATGTTTTCGTTATTTCTCAGTAAATATAGATATAGAAATAGTGGGACATAGATGTAAAAGTTACATTATATTGATATTATATGGTGACTATTACAATGTACAGTGTACAGATCATGTGTATATGTATTATCACGTGTCATTTACACATGTATTAAACAGTGTACTGACATTCATATATAGGACATACATATGTATTAAACAGTGTACTGACATTCATATGTAGGACATACAAATGTATTAAACAGTGTACTGACATTCATATGTAGGACATACATATGTATTAAACAGTGTACTGACATTCATATATAGGACATACATATGTATTAAACAGTGTACTGACATTCATATATAGGACATACATATGTATTAAACAGTGTACTGACATACACATATAGGACATACATATGTATTAAACAGTGTACTGACATACATATATAGGACATACACATGTATTAAACAGTGTATGGACATACACATATAGGACATACATATGTAGTTACCCGATGATGTGTTTTATAAACGAAAATATATATTTTAAATATGTGTAAATATATCAAACGTCAATGAAATAATTGTATTAACATCTCACTATGCATATAGGATAGGATAGGATAGGATGGTTTATTTATACACCAAATATGGTAAAGAAAGATTACCCTCACTGGTGTTGTGAACGAACAAACAAAACGAAACAATAACATTAAATAAGGTAGCAATATAATATATAAAAATAGAGATGGAACCAGATCAACATCAAGGAGAGGGTTACTTTAATTTTAAATTTAAATAGTCTTTGAGACTATTAGCAAATACGTGAGGCGACTTCAATCTTCTTAGGCGGTAAGGCAACAGATTCCATGTAGTAGGAGCCATGCTTGTAAAGGAGCGAGAACGCATCACGTTACGAGTAACAGGTAAGTCAAGTAGTGTGGCATCAGACGAGCGCAGATGTGGGAGGATGTTGCGACGAGTGAGCAATGCACGTAAGTATGCAGGTCTGCCTAGGAATAGTGTTTTATGTGTTAAGCAGAGAAGCCTAAATTGGCACCGTTTTCTAAACGATAGCCATTTCATATTGCATTGGTGGGTGTCAGTTAAAGCATGATCCCGTCGCTTAAGCCTATGAACTAATCTTACGGATGAGCGAATAATTCGGTCAATTTTAATAACTTCAGAGTTCTTAATTCCGTAGAATAGAGAACAGCAATAGTCTATTCGAGATAATACTAGGGCATTGAGAAGGCGCTTAGTGATGTTGGGCGAACAATAGTTTCTAATGTGACGAATTTTTCTCAAATAGAGATTAGCGGATTTAGAGATTGCATTTATATGAGCACCGTACGATAGAGTACTATCAATTAAAACACCAAGATTGCGCACAGATTCAGAAGGTTTAATAATTATACCGTCAATTGACAGAGTAGGGAAAGTGACAGGTACCTTCGAGATGTTAAGAAGTTCAGTTTTGGAAGTATTGACTAAGAGGTCATTAGTTAGTAACCAGTAAGTGATCTCAGAAGTACAATCTGACAGCTCAGAGTTAGAGTTCATAGAGTCAATGGGCAGTTTCAGTAGTAGTTGAATGTCATCAGCATATATGTGGTAATAGATATTAGGGTATTTGCGAATAATATTAGAGATAGGACGTAAGTATATAGAGAAGAGAAGTGGCCCAAGAACTGACCCCTGAGGGACCCCTTTAAGAATATTGGTGGGAGGTGATATGAAGTCATTGATTTTAACAGACGAAGTTCGATCAGTGATGAACGACATCAGCCACTTAAGGGGGGAACCTTCAATACCAAGTTCGATGATACGGTTAATTAGGATCGAATGGTTGAGCATGTCAAATGCACTAGAAAGGTCAATCAGGAGTAGTTGTACGCAATGAGAAGAGTCAAGCGAGTTATGAATCAGGTCAGTGACATGTGTGAGGGCAGTCTCAGTAGAGAAAGATTTTCTATAAGCACTTTGAAAGTAATCAAGCAGATTGTTATTTTCAAGGTAATTAATGAGCTGACGACTGACCACACGTTCCATGATTTTACTTAATATTGGAAGTTGCGAGATCGGTCGGTAATTGGTCAATACATCTGGATCAAGATACGGTTTTTTTAGAATGGGCTTAATAATGGCATATTTCAAGGAACTGACCATGATTCCATCGTCAAGTGATTGAGAGATCAAGTAAAGTATTGCATTTTCAGTTATAGGGACAATGTTCTTAAAAACAACGAGTGGTAATGGGTCAATTGGGGAAGTGGAATTAGCAGTGAGAATCAAGTTACGGATTTCGGTAATAGAAGGAGGAGTGAAACAAGAGAGTTTGCAAGATATAGGGTTAGTCGTTATATGAGCATAAAGTGTCATCGGTAATTGCGCCAATTTAGAGCTGATGTTGTCGAATATATGGGAGAGCTTAGTAGACAAGGAGGAGACAAAAGAAGAACACAGAGCAGCATCAGGTAGTGCAGTAGACTTAGATTTGATGTTGGTACCAAGGATGCTATTAGCCATTTTAAAAATTTTTCGAGTGTCATTTCCACAAGCATTAAATTTCGATTCATAATAGGACGTTTTATGGAGATTTAATTCATGTTTATAGGCTTTCCTCGCTATCAGAAATTTAGATTTGTGAGAGGGGGACATGTTAATCTTACGCTCAAGTTTCCTTAATGAACGTTTCATTATAGCAAGATGAGAAGAAAACCAAGGTGATGAAGTATGTAGAGTGAAGTAACGAGATTTTAAAGGAACTAAGTTATTCAAAGTAGATGAAAGACAGTAATTTAAAAAATCAAACGATATGTGATCACTGGATAATCTATTCTCAAATTGTAGGCCTAGTTCATGATAGTTTAATTTCCTCAACTCCCTATAAAAAACTAATGACTTAGTTGATACAGGTTTCCTTAGAGAAATAGATGTATGAATCAGATAATGATCAGTTAAGAGATCAGAACGAATACAGGGTGAAATGAACTGAGTGGGTGTATCATTAGGAGTAAAAATCAGATCAAGAATATTGCCACTTGTGTGAGTAGGACAGGATATATGTTGATGAAGACCAAGGGATTCAGTTAATTGCCTAAATAAGGAATGGGGTTGAGACATGGAGTCAAAATGATAATTGAAATCGCCCATACAAATGAATTTAAAAGAGCTAGAATGTAAGCCATTATTTATGCAATCAGAGAATTCATCAAAGAAGATGGAATAATCAGGCCTAGGAGGCCGATAAATAACTATAATACGAAGTATATCGAAAGGGAAATTAAATGTGCAAGATAAGCAATCACTATAAGAAAAAGTAACAGAAGAAATGGAAGGCGTTGGTAAGTCCATATGAATTAAGATACCAACGCCTCCCCCACGACCATAATTACGAGGTTGGAGATAAAGATTATAACCCGCCTCGCAGCACAATGAGAATATATCCGTATCATCAATGCTAATCCAGGTTTCAGTGATCCCAATAATAGAGATAGGTTTAATTTTTAGATAGGAAAGGAGTAGTACAATATTAGAGCGAAGAGATCGAATATTAATAAGGGAAATGCTAATTACATCAGCATATGCTATATTGTCGTGTTATACTACTATTACATAATAGGCATGTTACGTCACACACACACGTGGTATACCACTACTGTTATTACATTAGCTGTAGTAGGTTATGATTCATAATACAGGCGTGTGCTAACTTCAGGTAACGGTTACAGATGTAGAATTTCTGACAGTCAATGACATCGGGTCTCCATATCTGTCCTCGGGTGAAGTCGCAACGATCGCAGTCAACAACTGCATTATGGGTAATCACTGCTGCATTATGGGTAATAACATGGGGGGTGGGGTGGGGAACTGTTTAGTCATTCAGCAGCATCTGCCGCCGCCGCATTACGATTATCACCAATAGATGAGTCACTCAGCATGCACACGTGACATCATAATGGGAGTGTTATGAAGCGTGTCTACTCATGCGTAACCATATAGGAGTGTCTACTCGTATCGTGCAGTATACTTCACATTATTATCACCTCGTAATAATCGACACTATTCTAACTAGAAGATAACATAGGGTATACAACCCATTGATAACTATTTATAATTGTATACACACCTCATCGACTACGTTATTTATTTAACGATAATATATATGTTAATAGTATATAGTATATGTATATATATATATATATATATATATATATATATATATATATATGTATATATATATATATATATATATATATATATATATATATATTATATATATATATATATATATATATATATATATATTATATATCGTACATATACTATAATTATAAATAATTATATAATTGAAACATAAGGTTTAATATATTGTTTAATATTGTCTACTTTACACATTGTTTTATACAAACCAATATCTGGTTTAGCAGTGGTAGTGGTTGCTTTAGTGGTAGTAGTTGTTGCTTTGGTAGTAGTTGTTAATTGTGTAGTAGTAGTTGCTTTAGTGGTAGTGGTTGCTTTAGTGGTAGTGGTTGCTTTAGTGGTAGTTGTTGGTTGTGTAGTAGTAGTTGCTTTAGTGGTAGTGGTTGCTTTAGTCGTAGTCTGTTTTGGAGATTTATAAATAATTATTATCCAATTATTTATATAATTATATAGTTATATAATTATATTTATATATATATATATACTGATATTTACACAATAATATAAACATATTATTTAATATATCACTCATAATTAAATATTATAGTATGCAATATATATATATTACTGGTTTATTAAATCAATAGTATACTTAAAATAATATCAATATAATAATATGTAATATAATAATACTATTTAACATATAAACTACATTGAATATTATTTTGCATTTAATTGTATTATATATATTTAATTTTAATTACTATACAATATTAAATATTAAATAGTAATTTATATATACAGTCAACTCTCGGTAAGTGGGACTACGGATAAGTCGGAATTCTCGATAAGTCGGACACATTTAGTTGGTTTGGTTGGATTTGTATCAAGTTCCATGTTAAATTAATCGGATAAGTCGGATAAGTTGGATTGGATAAGTCGGACTTTTCTATAAGTCGGACAAATATTATTGTCATTTTTATGATTTTATACTGGATAAGTCGGACTTTTTATAAATTGTCAGAAATATTTACTTTAAATAATGAATATTATAATTTTAGTAAGTAATATTATTGAATACAACATGTTATGTTGTTGATTGTTGCATAATTCCACATTTCAGTAACCCTTTCACTCACGCTGCGCATCTCATGTGTTATTTGCATGATATTCTGAATCTCGGATAAGTCGGACATCTCGCTAAGCGGGACACTTTTCCCGGTCCCTTGCGAGTCCGACTTATCGGGAGTTGACTGTATATATATATATATATATATATATATATATATATATATATATATATATATCATACATAGAAGTTAAAGATAAAATATAAATTCAATTTCAAATATGCATTAAAATATAAAATGTATAAAATGTGTACATAATCATAATGTGTCACCGTTCTGAATCACTAGTTACTGTGTATACATGTGTAGGACATGTCCTTATGACCTATTCGTGTGCGTATGCAGACTAACGGTAGGAAATGGAACTCTACAACGTTCGAACTCCTCTTCCTTGGCCTCTTCTGGACCGGAAGTACATGTTCGTTCCCTTGGGTTCCCTGTATTCGGTTAGTTAGTTAGGTCTATATGTTGTTTATTATGCTTGGTATTATTAGTATTATTATTAGCATTATTGGCATTATTAGAATTATTATAATTATTACTACAATATTATTTATGATAATATCAACTATATACAAATATCTGTTAAATTAAATGCAATATAGTTGATTATTTAGTAACTTTAACTAGTCCAAACGTTGAGCAAGCACCAAATTCAGTCCATTCAGAACATACGGTTTCTGTGATGATGGTATGGGTATAATACGGGTAGTTAATTATAGGTGTGGCTAGGGTATATACGGGCTTTTATTTTTGTTATTATACTGTGTAGGTTTTCTTATACTATTTATTACTATAAGTGTGAATTCTTATATATATAATAACATATTCGTTATGCTATATTATTGACTTTAAATTATATGTATTGTATAAATGATATAGGTTTAAATAAACTATATTATATATTGTTGTTATTTTATTTTGGTGGAGTCCTTTCATCCTATCCAGGAATTTAAATGAAGTTTTCAATTATAACCATATGGCTCTAATGTCCCTCAAAGCCGCTCTCATGTTAAGGCATCCATAGTTTAACTAGAGCGATCATTTATTTATACAATCTCAATTATATAAGATCACTTCTAAATAATATTATAAGACATATTTAATGGTCAGGATGGGGCTCGAACCCGCGACCTACTGCTTGTATGTCTGACGCATTGCCAACTGAGCCACTCAGGCAGTTGTTAAATGTTACGTATCAATATACATCAATAAGTATTTAACAGAGTGCGTAATAGTTACTTGAATATATTACATGCAAGTATGGCTATGTATATATCTCTATTACGTGGCACAGTTGTGTGATGGTTATGCACCCTACCACAACCCCTGGGTGGTGGGGGTGTATATCATTGGACTAACTAGCGGCTGCTGCCATTCTGGAGAGGATAGCATATTGACTTTCAGTATTCTCAGGAATGTTTACAGCGATTTCACTTACAGTGGGAGTTCAAATATTAGGAGGTGTGATAGGCCCCTATGTTAGAAACCCTATGTTAGAAACCCTATGTTAGAAACCCTATGATAGGCCCCTATGATAGGCCCCTATGTTAGAAACCCTATGATAGACCCCTATTTTAGACCCCCTATGATAGACCCACTATGCTATGCCCCTATGTTAAACCCCCTATGCTATGCCCCAATACTAGGTCCCCTATGATAGGCCCCCTATGCTATGCCCCTATGTTAACCCCCCTATATTAGGCCCCTTATCACTGTTCGTAGCTAAGTCCACAGAACCACTTCTCCACTAGGTTTACTGTGTGGTATTAATACGATAAATCACGTGGTTATCCGATGGAATTTAGGTCACGTGATAGCTATGTTTACTGTGTGGTATTAATACGATAAATCACGTGGTTATCCGATGGACTTTAGGTCACGTGATAGCTATGTTTACTGTGTTGTATTAATACGCTAGATACTCGATGCGGATATGAGGTGTGTACAATACTGGTGGAGAGGCGGGGCGAGGGGCGGGGCTAACCGGTAGATGCGGTACTGCTCTGTAAGACATTGTTCATGTACATCTGTAAGGTGGTACCGTCGTAGGTTAGAGCTACGTGGTTCCATACCGACTGGGTGACAACCTGCAGGTGGGGTGGGGAGGGGTTATTTATTAATACGAGTGTATTAGGATAGGTTAGGTTATATCCAAGTATACTACTGCTACTACTACTACTACTACTACTACTACTACTACTACTACTACTACTACTACTACTACTACTACTACTACTACTACTACTACTACTACTACTACTACTACTACTACTACTACTACTACTACTACTACTACTACTACTACTACTACTACTACTACTACTACTACTACTACTACTACTACTACTACTATATGATACTACCATGTGTTATTACTATATGATATTACTTACACTACTTTTTAAGATTTATTAAAATAGGGGATATTAGTATTTAGTGTTTAATTGTAAATTTAAATATAATTGTATTTAATAGTGAGCTTAGTATTTAACTAACGGTGGAAGGGGAGTTCTCGGAGTTGATACCTCCGGTAACACTGGTTGCGGTAGAGTTCTGGATTCCGTGAATACTGAAAGACGAGTTGTCCATACAGTCTCCGTTGTCAACCAAACCGAACTCGCTGAAGTTACCTACAAACGTCAATGTATAGGGTATGGGGGTAGTGGTATGGGTATGGGGGTAGTGGTATGGGTACGTACCTGTCAATCAAAAATAGTCATGTCAGTATATTCTCGTCCGAGAAGCATCTACGCAATCTCAATCTCATTTTTAAAAGCATGGATTTAATATAGTTTTCAAAAAACATAATATATTCTCATATTAAAAAGCTTAAATGCAATCTCATATCTAAACAAAGTTAAGCAATAAGGGTAAAGAATGTTCAGTTAAACGAGAATAAAATAGTCAGTGGCTCGGTATCAAAATCATTATTCTTATGTCGTATACAAAATATCGTCTTCATTTGAATCTCTAAAGATTAGCCCACCCAAGCAAACAAACATGCGTGTGACAATATTAAGGTGTGTCACACTTGCAATAATAACTACATGTAAAATATAATAACACACGTTTGTGTGTGCTAAGCTATTTATATAGCTGCAGTCGGAGTAAGAGCTGATGGGCGTGCCTAGCTAAGGGGGTGGTCACGCATCACTGACCTCAAGTCTTTCGTGTCCATTGAAGTAGGCGACGGTTTTGTTAAGATCGGCGTCGAATACTAGCTCAGCGTAACCTGTAAATAGATCATACGGTATTATGGGTGTAACCGGGGCGGTGCGGAGCGGTGACGTGTTTAACTAACCTTCTCCGTGTAGTTCACCGATAGCCTTCTTGCAGGTAACGTCGTTGAAATGTTCGGTGAAAGGGAAATGTAACAACATATCGTTCAGACAGTCGGTTTCTGTGTGTGAGCGAGTGTGCGAGTATAGGTGAGTGACGCACACCGGCAGCGTACCGCATACGTAGGTAGGTCACGTAATAGTGATTATACCATGACAGTGATGTAGTGAAATATATTGAATACTAATTAATACGTCAACATTATAGTTTCGTAATCGATAGCCAGCGCGATAGACACAGTTTAACCATTGCGTGTGCTAACCTGATACCTGGACACAGGTGCAGACCATCTCGGCGAAGATGAATCCGGTTCCGCAGTTTATGGAACTTCCGGTGTTGTCGGCGTACTCGTAGTATTGTGGATCGGAACTGTTGGCGCGGAACGGACACGGAGCTGTGGACGAGAGTGGGCGTGGTTTAAGTCATGCTGTTACCGTGGTTACTACGGCGGCGTCGGCGTGTTGTTGTGCCTACCTCTAGTGGTGGTTCCGTCCATTACGTAGGTGTTGTTGCCTACCAAAACACACTCTGCATTGGCTGGTAATTGTTCTACGCAGGTTAATCTGCGAATGTGGTGATGATGATGACGGTGATGATGATGATGATGGTGAATGTGAAGGTGATGATGATGATGATTATTATAAGCATACAACTCTATAGAATAGTATACATTACAATACTTTACATAATACAACTGATAATAACAATTACGTACACACGAGTGTATACCGTTATAAGTTATATTTAATATATCGTTATATAGTATAATATTACAATTATATTATTCAATTATTTAATATATATATATATAGCAGGTCACTACTCTACATCCTTGATACACTATATCACAACACATTACACACACACACGTCGTACGTAGATAAGAATACACGCAGCTATCACCACCTGGTCGTAGCTAACCTATCTTGATCCCAGAACATAAATCCGCACAGCATTCTGAAGTGTTCGTATTCGTATTCACCGGTAGTGATGCTATAGTGATGATGCATGCAATTTAGTGACGCTATAGTAATGATGCATGCATTGTAGTGATGCTATATTAATGAAGCATGCAATGTAGTGATGCTATAGTGATGATGCATGCAATGTAGTGATGCTATAGTAATGATGCATGCAATTTAGTGATGCTATAGTAATGATGTATGCGATGTAGTGATGCTATAGTAATGATGCATGCAATTTAGTGATACTATAGTAATGATGCATGCAATTTAGTTATGCTATAGTGATGGAACTTCCGTAAGTCATACGGTAGGAAGTTCCATATGCGAGGAACAACGGAGTAGAATGCCCGATTCCTAAATCCGTTTAATAAAGTATTGCTCTCCACCAGAATTGCATCAGATGTTCGAATCTGCTTCAGTATGCAACGACGTTTCAGTTGATTGTGTATATAGTCAGGCTTACATAGGGATATAGATTTTTGAGCTAAACAGAGTAAACGATGTTTCATCGTTTTCTAAATAATAGACATTTAAGATTATGTTGGTGTTCATATGTTTTCAAATGTTCACTACGATTGATATTATTAATAAGGCGTATAGAAGCGCGAATAATTCTATCAATCTTGTTGACCTCTATATTCTTTAAGTCACTAAATAATGATCCGCAATAATCAATTCTGGATAATACAAGATCATTAATAAGTAGTTTAGTAATACGCTTAGAGCAATACTTTCTAATATGACCAATCCTACGTAGATGAAAGTTAGCAGATTTTGAGATAGAATTAATGGGAGCATCAAAAGATAATGTACTATCGAAGATAACTCCAAGATTACAAACTGAAGTATAAGGATGTATAACCCTACCAGCAATGATTGCCGGTGGACAATTAGCATATACCCTAGATACATTTAGTAGTACTGTTTTAAAGGTATTTACTAGTAGATAGTTTCTAAGAAGCCAATTAATGATTTCAGATGCACATTCCAGGAGTTCCAAGTTAGAGTTAAGCGAGTTAACAGGAATTTTAATAATTAGCTGTATATCATCAGCATATATGGTAGGTAATATTAGGAAATTTACTAATAATATTAGATTGAAGATGCAAGTAAATGAAAAATAATAAAGGTCCGAGTACTGATCCCTAAGGAACTCCACATAGTATATCAATGGGAGGCGAAATATAAGCATTCACTTTTACTGAGGAAGTTCGATCATTAAGAAATAAAGTTAACCAGCTGAGAGAAGAACATTCAATTCCAAGTTCCTTAATGCGTTCAATAATAATATTGTGGTTTAGAGTATCAAAAGAACTCGAAAGGTAGAATAGCAATAGTTGCGCAATATATCTACACACACACACATATATATATATATTTATATTAATTTCTGCACATTCATCCTGAGATTATATAGATAAAATAATATTTAATAACATGACACGAAGATCATCGACCCATCTTATTGTTGTTTCAATGTAAATTGAGTTGTTTGAGTTTGGTATTTCTATTTGATAAGTTATTTGTTGTTGATTTTTAAATTCATCATTAATTGTTTGAATATTAGTTATGAATTGATCATTGCATATATTTGCAATTTTATTTGAATCATACATTTATTTATTATTTGTATCTATGATATATTTGATATTTTGTTTATTTTCGGTTTTATTAATAATGTTATTTACAACTTTCCAATGTTCTTTAGAAATTATATTGTTATTTATTTGTGTGTTTAGGTTTATAGTTTTGCCTATATAGTGTTTCTTAGAACATTTTATTATTATAGTTAGTTTGTTTTTAAATGATTGATAATTATATAAATCCAATTCAGTTTTACTTTTAACATAACTTTTAAGTTTTTAGAGAACATGTGTGGAGATACTTTCGAAATAATCATAGGAAAAAATGAATTTATTAAGTTAATATATATATATTAAAAAGAAAATATTGTATTCTTCTCCTGCATTATTATTATATACATTATCCCACTTTATTATTTTTAGTATATTGATGAACTTTTCAATTTTGTTGTTGTTAATTTTATTTTTTTTATTACATCTTTTAAATCATTATTTTATTATGTAAGTTAACAGTTGCGTATACAGGTAAATAGTATGTTAGTTCTTCTAATAAGATACCAGTTTTTACTATGCAATTTATATCTATGTTTTAAACACATTTGATATTCATTTGATATTCATTATAGATATATATATATTATATATATATATCTATTATTGATGTTGATTTTATATTATTATATGTTGGTCTTGTATATGAATTAATAAGTGGTTTTAATCCTATTTGTTGAATTATTTGGTCAAGTTTTGAATTTATTTTATTAGATGTGTTAATTCTTCTATTATTATAAGTTTTGTATTGACAAATTTTATGAAATTTATCATAAACTATATTAATCAATTTTTCTATTTTGTTAATGGATTGTTATATATATATATAACAATTGTTAATAAAAAACTTATAATAATAGAAGAATTAACACATCTAATAAAATAAATTCATTGTATACAAGATAATATTATATTATTTTTAGTTTTTTCTTGACTTATTTCTATAGATATTATTTCTAGACAATCATTTATATTACATAGTTCATAGTTACATCAGTTCATTTACAATTTTTTGATTTTTGTTAATGTCAAATTTTGTCTGTCTACTTAATGTATTTTATTTATTTATTAATATCTTTTATGTAAATACGAAATATATAGTTAACTATTATAATTAAACAATCAATGTTCCTGTCCCCTGTATGAATAAATCGCTGGCAACAGCCCGAAGAGACCAAGGTCTTATTTCGAAGCCATTTGGATAACGAAGAAAGAAACGAAAAAGAATACTAAATGAAAAAAAAAGAATGACATTAATTACTCCAATAAACTAAGTCTATATATCTATCTATCTATCTATCTATTTTATAATTTACATTATTTATTATATATATATATATGAAAACTTCCCCTCTTCGACATTTTAATTTAAAATTTCTATTATTTATAACATGTATATAATTTGGTATATTTAAATTATCATTATTTATATTACTTAGCCAAGTTTCTGAGAGGTATATGTGGTTTTTTAAGAGTAAGAGTAAGAGTATTTAAGAATTTACTTACATTTTCAAAATTATGTTCATCGGTTATTTATGTATTCTATATAAGATATTGGTCGTTAAATATTCATTATTAATATTATTATTATTCATATTTTTTTTGTAATTATATTATTTTTCCTAGCCCCTGCGAGGAATTTTGTTATTTCTAATAGTTGATATTTTGAATATTCATAAGATATGCTAATATTTGCATATTAGGTATTTTTAAATTTATAATCATTACCATAGCATGCATTGTATTATTGTTACTTCTAAATTAAATGGTGATTCAGTTATAATAAATGTAAATTTATATATATATATATATATTGTTAATCTATTATAGAATAATTTTCTAAAATTGCATTAGGGGGACTAGGAGAGGCGATAGGTTCAATCTAGTCTAATAAGCCTACAGAAATAATTAACAACACTGATAAGTACAACAACATAACGATTCATGCCGGATCGGTCGACGTCCGGACAAACAACGATCGCGCTAGCCATTTGTACTAACCAGGACAAGAGTGACAAATTAACTACTAGAAATAATAATAATATTAAAAGAATCAAACTACCCAATAACATTAAAACTATTGGTAACTTGGAATGCACTGACATTAATACAAATCGGTAAACTTGAAGAATTGACGAAAGGACTGAGCTTATAAAAATGGGATGTGGTTATATATTTTTGAGGACTTGCTGACACACGACTAATTGGTACTGGTTAAATAACCAATGAAGGTTATGAACTATATTACTGTGAACAAGAAAAACATCATGAAGATGTTGGATTCATAGATAGAAACGAATTAACAAATTATGAACTCAACTAGGGGAAAGTTGCCACACCTAATACGGAGGACACTTTAACAATACATGGTCTTAACATTTTATTACTCAATATTTATATTTAAAATTTAAAATATATTTATATTATATGATTATTGATATTATTGTGATTGTTGATTGTATTTAATCATTGTATTCAATAGATAACGGGGTGTCCGTATTCGGTACCCATATCCAAATACGGACACAATATGTTATAATACGGACACCATATATGCCACTATATATAGATAAACTATATACTATTGATGAATCAATCAGACAAATTACAATTACATCATTTATAATTAATTTTATTAATAATTAAATATAATTTAATTAGTAATTAATTTATTAATTTTTATTATTTTATTAATAATTCCGAGCATTCTCAACCTGGTAATAATACATGTTAAAGTATATCAATAATAACATTTTTAGATTTAGCTCATTGATAGGATTAATGATTATATATATATATATATATATATATATATATAAAATGGAATTATATGTTAATGTTTTATTTAAATTAAAGAAGATTTATTCCAATATTTTATTTTTATTTTCAAATATTATTCATCGTATTCATATTTTCAATCTGAAATATATTATAATAATTATTATTATAATTATATAAAACACTATAATCATAATAAATAAATTAAAATAAACTCATTTATTTAATGTATTATATTATTATATATATATATATATAACAAATTAAAAAGCTAATTAGTTAATAGTTAATGTATACAAATAGTATATTAATAATAATTAGTTGTAATTACTACTATAATAATAATTAAGTATTTATATTTTACTATAATAAGTGATAATTATAGACTTTTATATAAAACATATTAAGTTATGTATACATTTTATTTATTCTATATCTAAAAATAAAATCTAAAAGTAAATTAGTTATTTATTTTTAAATATTTTCCTAATACATATTTATTTCATTCACAAAATTAAACTAACATTTAAATTAATTTAATAATATTTAATTAAATATATACAGTTTTCTTTTAATATTTATAGTTTAATTAATGGCATTTTTAATAATAATATAGTAATATGTGAGAGAAGGGCATTTTTGGACGAAAACATATTTTAAAAACGTGTTTAGCTATTGAAACATTATATATTTAAAATTGTATACATGCATTTTAAGAATGATAATATTATAATTTTGTATTTAAATTAATATTAATTATTTTTATTTGAAATAAAAATTAACTTTTTCATAATATGTATAACACAAAATTAGTTTTCAATAGTTATTAATAATAACTTATTATACATATTTATACATTTTTTAATTGTTGTCAATGATATATATAAAAATAAATATATAGTAATATTTTAAAATAATTAGTACAATACGGCTATTTCGTCCATTATTATCGTCCACAATTGTGTATTAATACAAACAGTAATTCATTTACTTTAAATTTACTGGAAATATTTTTTTTAATAAAAAGTAAATTATATAAATTTAATACTACAAATTTAATTCTAAATAATTGATAACCATTATTTATAATTATGTATTTTATTAATATATAAAAATGATGGAATTATACTATAAGTATTAAATGTACTGTATGGAAATAAAAACACATAGGGGAGGGAATGGGGTAGTCACCAAGGACGGAATAGTGGCCGTTTTAATTAACGCTTAAATGGTGCTTGATAGGATAAACAGTTATATATATAATATTTAGATAATCAAAATATCTATAATATATAGTAAACAGTTTTTTAAAATAATTAATTACTCTAATGTATTACTAAATCATTTTTTGTCAAATTTTGAGAAAAACATGATTATATATATTTATGCTTATTTATGTGTAAAAGTATGTTCATATATAATTAAATCATTGAATCAAATAAGGTGTGTATGCATAATAAATATAATTATTTAATATTACATAATTAACAAAATATAAATCGAATACATTACGGTCTTGCCTTATTGTAATGCTTTTTTAATGCCTAATTAAACGTTTATATTCTTAGGTTAAACACTTTATATATAAAAATGAAATCACATTATTCTAGAACTATATGATTTATAGTTAATTCAAAAAAATAAGAGTCTAAAATTCAGTATTTATCGATATATTAGAAATCTTCTGAGGCATATTAATTATCGGCCACTACTCCATTCCCTCCCCTACCTAGTGTGAAATAGTATACCATACATATTATAGGTTATGTTTATACAGTATTGAGGGTATGTGAGATCTATGTTCTATAAATAGATTTTTACATGTATTTAATATAAAATATAGTGGTTTACTAAAAGTGTATTAACTTTTGTATTCAATAACATATTTAACAGAATGATGTATATTACATAAATTTATAATAATTGCATTATTTATAGAATATCACATAAAATATTTAATATAAATAATGTTTAACTAATACATTATTATTATATTGAAAATAAAAGACAAATAATGAACATTTTAAATTTTAATAATTATTAAATATAAAAAAATGCAAATATTTTACATAATTATATATATTCTATATTCTGAAAAATTAAATTCATTTAAATGATTAGTGAAATACTTAATAGTGTTTGAATCACTCATTCATCGAGTGACATTAATCACAATCATTATTCCGATAAATTGATTCTAAATAGTTACACTATATTACTAAAAATGTTGGATATATATATATATATATATATACAGACGATAACTTATAAAATTATGTTAATATAAATAAAGATACACCTATGAATACTGATAATTGAATGTATATAGTATATTTTGCCTACCTCTGATGATTGCATGTATCCACTCGACGTAGTGAGAAACTTTCGTAAACACATCCGGATGATCCCGTGTTGCGCATTCAGCTCATCCCCATGACGTAATGCCGTATAACACCCATGGCTTACTTCCATCTTGGTTGTTCTTGGTAAACTATGAATCGTTTGACATCAACTGTCCCTACCGTCTCCCTTTAATACATTAAATAGTGCATAATAGTATATCATACATATAATCGTATATATGTCCTACATATATTGACTAGATAGGGGTACACGATTATAATTAATAATACTTTCAATGATAATACTTTACATTATAATACATTATAATACTTTAAATAACCTAATTATATACATGAAATAAACTGATTAATTTGTTATGAAATAATGACGTATCTAATTCACCAATATTTAATGTAGGATGGAATACCGGTTTTATTTTTGGAATTCCGCAAATATCGGCAGCACTAATTGAGACAAGCACGCAAGCCAACGAAAATAGAATTGATGCCGCCATTACTTGTCTTTAAATATACATTTTAATTAGTTACAGTAAATATGTAGACTAGTATTATTAAGTTAAAAATAAAGATTTATTTTATTTACATTATTACAGTAAATATACGGTACATTACTAATACGAATATTGGAAATATATACGTTGTATTATATATTTAGTTATTGATATTAATATTAATAACATTAATAACTAAATATATAATATACAATATATATTTCCAATATTCGTATTATATTTGTTTTTATATCGATAATATAATATGAATACTATATAGGTAGATATATATATATATAATTATAAATACTTACCACCAAATAAATTGTGATAGTTATAACTACATATATGTACAACGATCTTATATATATACTATAAAATTGACATTTAAACATATAAAATACAACAACAATTGAGAAATATTATAAAATTGTATTATAAAAATATATATAAATAGTAATGTAATATTTGTTACTAGAATAACAATATTAATATATTTAATTAGCATCAAATTTAATTCAAAAATACTATATTTACATTACCTAAATTAAAATACCTAGTTAAATATTCACTATAGGTGTTTAATGTGTTTGTCACCTATTGTTTGAGTTAATTTCATAATAATGACATGAGTTATAGGTATGATAATTCACAAAAAAATAGTAATTAATATCAGATAATGTCAACCGAGCTATATAGGGTATTTATTTATAATTTTATATTATATCTATTAATAGTAATTAAATAAAACAATAATATCACAATATATTTTGTTTTATAGTATACATTTGTCGACGTGTATGTATATTTATAACATAAATTACTCAATATCTTTAATTATTTATATTAAAGATTATTTCATAATGGATGATAGTAGGTACCTATACTATACTATATATGATGAAATAACATACATATATATATATATATATATATATATTATCTAAATTACACAATTTCATAAGCTATTTAAAACATTAATGGTTATTTCATAGGTAATATTTCCTAATGGTAATTTATGATGAAATAGAACACATATATAATAATAATAACAAAGATTTTCCGAAGGAAATATTATAAATATATAGGCTATTATGGGCAGTCAAATATTAAATGAATTTAGATATTTAAATAATATACTAATTAAATAACGAAGGAATTTCATTTCATGATTATCATAACTTAAATAACTTAAATTTTAAATAAAAAAGTACTAGGTTTCGACTGCAGCGCCTCTATCGCAAAGTGGCACACACTACACTCAATTGCTTATCCACTTTCTTTACATCGATGATACTAGTATGTCAACTGCCGAAACGAGTATTTTAAAGTTGACCTCATAAATCCTAATAAAAACAAACGGGCCATATTATATATATTCAGTATAATATAATAATATATTTAATATCATATTTTTAACTATATTATATTTATTATTAATAATGTAATATATATATATATATTTAATTATTAAATACCTTAAACATTATATATTAACTATTAGGATCATTATAATAATTATGAATAATAATAATATAATATTTATTTAATAAATTTTATTTATTAAACGATTTAATGGCACTATAACGCACGTATACAACTTAAAATAATATATATATATATATATATATATATATATATATATATATATATATATATATATATATATATATATATATATATATATCAGTATAATGAATATGAAATATTTATAAAATATTTACCTTCTCATTTGCGCATATGGATCCGTGTTAAATATTATTATTAATTAAATTTAAAATTAATATTTTCGAATTTTCAAATATTGCATGTTACAAAATATGTATAATTTTACATTGGAAATGGATCTAATGATTTATTATATTTATCGAATATGATTATATATTTTATGAAAAATGGTTCTAATTATAAAATAATGCTATATTCTTAAAACAAACACTATAAATTAAATATTTATTGTATTTAAAAATGTACATAACTTTTCATTTATAATAGTCATATATTTTTAAAATGTACATATAAACAAATATAAACTAAAAATAGGATTAAAAATGCAAATGTTTCTTTATAGGTGGAGCTAGTAACATATATTTTAAAAAATTTCACTAATTCATCAGAGTGGATATCTTTTGCATCGCAAAATCTTTGATAATAATATCAGAATTATAGCATGAGCATTGTAAACTGAATAATACAATATTAAAAAATGTAAGAATTTAAAACGTTTTACAATTACTGTAAACATTTATTAAAAATAATCTAAAATAGAAATAAATGATAAAAATAAACGAAAAATGATCGAAAATAAAAATAAAATATAGCGTAAAAATAATAGAAAATAGAAATAAAAAACAGTGTTTTGTAAATTACATCGAAATATTCAAATTCTACTTTAACTATATTGAATTGTTTATAACCTGTAATAGTACCTAATACATTATTAATTATATATTTAATATTTGAATGATAAATGTTAAATATAATACAAACAGAACACGTTAAAAATCAAATAAAACACTAATAGAATGAAACAAACAAATAATGTATACTTATCAAACTTTGTAATAATAGTACATTATTAATTTTGTATTATAATAATATAATAAATTTGAATCATATATATATATTTATTTAACAACATATAATAAAGAAAAAATACAAATAATATAATACTTCTCACTTTAAAATATGTAGGTATCCTACGTAAGTATCCTACTAATAATGAATTATTAATTTTATATTATAGTAGATTTGAATAATATATATAAAAATCCAAATATTGAATATATCCACAATGAAAAAAAGATGAATAGAAAATGCAATAATAAAGATACAAAATGAAACAACATAAATCGATATAAAATTATAAATTTCTGTTAAAAAAGTTATTTGTAAAAACAGATTTTGTTTATTTTATTTTTAAAAGATGGAATAAATACAGAGATTATTATATCATTATATAATACATTCCATTATCTGATCTATTACTAATTATATTTTTAATTGTATTATCATAATTATGTATTACATTTCATATTTTACAATTAACTCTAATTCTACAATTATTCTAAATGCTAAGGATATCTGATATCTAAAATATATATGTATATCTGTATAGTTATTTGCAATTTTAAAAATTGTGGTTAGAACTATTTTCACTCTTCTAAGTTAAAGTGATTCTAATTTAAAATATTCCAATCTATCTTTATATGATTTAATAATTATTTATATATCTTACATATGTTATCATTAGTCTTCTAGTAGGTAATACGTAATCTATAATTCTCTTAATATGTACATATTCACGTTCACTCAACAATATTGTCTAAGAGACTACGAAATTTACTAACATTTGAAAAAGGTGACCACATTATGGATATATATTCTAAAATATATCTGTAATAAATTGTAGATGCATTTAATAATGTTCTAGGTGATTTTGTAGTAATTCATCTACAAATTAAATTCTAAGAATAATATGTTTTTTTACAAATATAATCAATATTATTTATAAAAGGTTATTCTCAAATATTATTCCTAAATTTTATAAAAAGTAAAGTTTACTAATTGAATATTATTTATAAAATACTTAGATGGAGTAACCTTCCCTAAAGTCATAACTTCACATTTTTATAATATTACATTATAAAAACCTACAATATTTAACATGCCATTTATTTGCCCATTGTGAAAATAAATTAAAATTATTTTGTAAAAGAAATCTTTCACTCACAATTGTGTAAGAAAATTATGTTTGTATCATCGGCAAATAAATCCAAATGAATCTTTGAAGAGAATATACTAGGAAGATCATTAATAAATAATAAACAATAAAATTGGACCTAAAACCGATCCTTGTGGTACTCCAGATTTTAGAATAGAGCTATTTGAAATAGAATTTTCAATCCATGTAATTTGAGATCTATTCGATACAATATTATAAAACCATTTTATTATTTTATAGATATAACGTATGATTTTAATTTATAGAATAGTTTTTCATGAGACAACATCAAAAGCTCTTGCAAAATCAATATATATATTATATATACATATTTTTTATGATTCAATTCATTATATCAATCCTATCAAAGAGAGTCAGAATTCAAGCAACTTCTCGTCCGAGTCGCAAATGTGAGCTGATGAAACTCTATGTGCCGTTTATATCATATATATATATATATATATATATATATATATATATATATATATATGTATGCAGATACTGCTTTCACTGTTGCTGCTCCGAAGTACTGGAACAGTCTTCCCGACGACTTATCATATTTTATTACTTTCAAATGTCGACTATATTCACATATGTTATCATTATAATGCCTTCTTTTAAAATTGTATTATTATTCGTGTAATTATTTATTTATATTGTTTTATTATATCAACTTGATGCATATAAACGTCTATCGTTTTCATTGAGTCAATAAACCTTTATATTATTATTATTATGTCACCATAAACTTCAAATATAGAAAATATATAGTATTTAAATTTGTTGGGGGCCTTGTCCCCCCTAGAGAAATATCATGGCTACGGGCCTGGTAGAGGTAGATAGGATATATATTTAAAATAATAGTGTTCCAAGGACGGAACCCCGAGGGAAACAATACTGTAGAGGATGGGGTCAGCAGACAAATCACATATTCTACCTATAGATAGTCTATCGTCTATATACGATCTATTTAATATATATTGGTCTAACCATCTAAGGGTTATACCTTTAAACCTATCATATCAATCCATATACTATTATGGAGTAGAGATGCATAGTAAAGGTCTAGATATTATGATAATGACATACATCTATATGTTTGACCTGCACTAATACGCTCAACGATTTTTCTAATGAGTGATAGTTTAGAGATGGTGCGGTAGTTACAAACGATATTAGGATTAGAAGACGGTGTGTAAGGATTGCAATAAATATAGCTTGTTTAAAGGGTTGTGGACTAATTCCATCAGATAGGTAATATTAAATACTATAATATATATAAGCCTTATATTGTAAGGGGATAGAATATCAACAAGTATCTTAAATAATATGGGAGGTAGTAAGGATTCATATGTAGTACTGTATTTAAGGATAAAGGAGGAGGGATTAGTATTTGTATTAAATGGGGGGGATTAGGAAGGGTTTCTCTGCGGTTTAGTAGAAAGATATTTTGGGAAAGAGAAATTAGCTGAATTAAAAATAGCAAAGGTATCAGGCGAACGGGGATTATTTAAATGAATCCACGATTTTGATATAATAGATGAAAGATAGTGACGATTATAATGGAAACTGGAGTTAAGACACGTTTTACAAGTGAGGTAATAGTCTACAATAGGAAGAATGCAATGGATATACCGTGGATACATATTGTAGCAAACATAATAATAATATAATAAAATAATATATAGGTACAATTATAATTTATAAAAACTGGTCGTTAATGGAAATTTTGGTGGAGTGATCGTTGGTTCAGAGGGCCTCTACGACGAACAGCAGGGGCTTGAGAGGGCCGAACTACTTCAAAGTTAGAGGTTTCGCAATGTGAATAGAGAAGACTCGGATGTAGTAGACAAACTCAGACAAAGTAGAACAGATATAGTAGAACAGATACAGTAGTATGGTGGAGGTTGGATACGATGTATATATATATATATATATATGTTTATTTGAAGGTCATCTCGTTCAACTGTTATTATATTGTGAATTCTTAAATTCATCTAATTATTGTATAGTAGGAGATTTTAATGCTAATATTTCTAATCCTGATTCATACTTTAGTAAGAGTACCAGTAAACTCGGACCAGGTAAACTCGGACCACTTTTGAGGTAAACTCGGACCACTTTTAAAGTAAACTCGGACCACTTTTTAAAAACATAAAGTAAACTCGGACCACTTATTAAAATAACTATATTTTGTATATTTCTATAATATAATATGCTTTAACTTACTTCCACCTTATATAATTATATTATATCTGTTAAATAAATTATAAAAAGAGTCATTTAATATGATATTTTTGTGGAATTATATATTTAAATAGGTAAATATTTAATTTGAACTCGCACCACTTTTGAAGTAAACTCGGACCACTTGTGAAGTAAACTCGGACCACTTGTGAAGTAAACTCGGACCACTTAATAAAAACATAAAGAAGATTCGGACCAACCATATAAACTATATATTGTATATTTCTAACATATAATATGCTTTAACTTATAAGTTAAAAGTATAATTTCACTGTATATAATTGCGAGTATTCCGATATTACTACACATACATAATTTATCATTTAATAACTTTAATAACATTTAATAACTTAACATAATTTAAATTGTCGTATATCACCATAGAGCTAGAGAGAAATTTCTCTCTAGCTCTATGTATATCACCGACGAGACCCACGATAGAAGCTATATTTATTATGATAGAAGTATACAATATATAAGTTATTTTAATAAGTGGTCCGAGTTTACTTCACAAGTGGTCCGAGTTTACTTCACAAGTGGTCCGAGTTTACTTCAAAAGTGGTGCGAGTTCAAATTAAATGTTTACCTATTTAAGTATATAATTCCACAAAAATATCATATTAAATAACTCTTTTTATAATTTATTTAACAGATATAATATAATTATATAAGGTGGAAGTAAGTTAAAGCATATTATATTATAGAAATATACAAAATATAGTTATTTTAAAAGTGGTCCGAATCTTCTTTATGTTTTTAATAAGTGGTCCGAGTTTACTTTATGTTTTTAAAAAGTGGTCCGTGTTTACTTTAAAAGTGGTCCGAGTTTACCTCAAAAGTGGTCCGAGTTTACCTGGTCCGAATTTACCTGGTCCGAGTTTACTGGTATTCTTTAGTAATACTTTAATTAAATATTGTGCGGATAACAATAATATTATGTCAGATAAATCATTACTAGATTCTGATAGTTATACTTGTGTTAGTTCGGCGTGGAAAACATGTTCATGGTTAGATCACTTATTATCCACTTTTGATATGCATTCATCCATTTTAGATATTAAAATTGATTACTCCTTTATATTATCAGATCATCATCCATTAGTTTTTATCATAAATCAGAATACTATTCTTAGCTCAATTAGCTATAATAATAGTATTATTCATAAACAAATTCAATGGAATAGACTTGATAAGAAACAAATTTTGAAATATAATATTGATACTAAGTTTAACTTAGGAAAATTAATTAATGATACCTATATATTCTTTTGATAGTAATATTAATTATTCGGATTACTTATATAATTCTTTATTGAGTATTCTTGTATATTGTTCTAACGATATATATTCAGTAGCTAATAAATGTAAATATGCACGTATGGAGTGGAATAATAATGTACATGAGAAACATGTTATTGCCAGATCTTACTATTTAACTTGTAAATGTAATAACAAACCCTTGTCTGGAATATGCTATGATAATATGGTTAATTCGAGAAAAAATTTCAAATACGAATTACGACGTAGTAAATTGATATCTAATCAATCAGAATCTAATAAGATTGCCTTAAAATTAATTAAAAATCGTAATAATTTTTGGAAGGTGATTTCAAACAATCTGAAGAAAAAAAACTCTTCCGCACCAAATAACATTGAAAATGAATATGGTATAGTTATTACTAAATTCTGGTATAATTATTTTAATAATTTATTTAACAGTACTACTGATATACCTTATCCTTATAATACTATTAATGTTAATGACATTGAATATACTAACTATGCTGAAATTTCATCTATAATTAAATCAATTAAAGGGGGTAAAGCTATAGGCCCTGAAGGAATATCTATAGAACATATTTCTCACGCGAATATTTTTGTAATTGAATTAATAATGCTACTAATTAATAATATGTTGCGGCATTCGTATTTCCCGAAGAAGCTAATGTTATCTTATATTTTACCTATAGTTAAAAATAAAAATAAAAGGTCGAATGATTCCACTAATTATCGGCCTATATGTATATCTAATATTATCTGTAAGATAATTGAAAAGGTGATACATAATAGAATATCTTCATTATTAATTACTATGGATAATCAATTTGGCTTTAAAAAAAATCTTGGTACTGAAATGTGTGTGTTTGACCTTAAGCAATATTGCCCTTAAGCAATATTTAACAGATTAAAATAATAATAACACTAATATGTTCGTAGCATTTTTAGATGCTTCCAAAGCTTTTGATAAAATTAATCAATACATTTTATTTCAAAGATTAAAAGATAATAATATTCCTTTATAAATAATTAATTTTTTAAATTACTTAAATATTTTTATAATCTCTGTTATGCAGATGATACAGCATTATTTTCAACATCACTAGGGGGTTTGCAGTTGTTGATAAGTTGTTGTGAAGAGTTTGCTAGCCATAACCACATAACGTTTAATATTGATAAATCGGTTATTTTACCAATTTATTTTGATAAATCATATCATAAACCTGTGAAATTATATATAGATAATAAACTTCTAAAAGTTGTCAAATCATATAGATATCTTGGACATTGGATTTCAGAGGACTTATCTGATGATATTGATATATATAGTAATATTAAACAGTTATATAAACAAAGCTATGCAATATCATATAACTTTAATCATTACTCTAAGGATACAAAAATTATTCTATTTAAAACGTTTGTTTCTAATATATACCTTAGTAGCATATGGATACCAAATAGATATTGCATGGCTAAACTTAATATAGCTTATAATAATGCTTATCGTATTGTTATGAACTACAGACGTAGAAATAGTGCCTCTTTAATGTTTTTAACGATTATGTTAATAATTTAACTGTTAAATTACGCAAGTCATATTATTCGCTATATAAACGAATACAATTATCGTATAATTCACTAATTGTTCAATTATATGAATATAATATTGGTTTCCCATCGCCACTGTTTACCATGTGGTATAACTCATTGTTTGTATAGTATTTTAAATTTCGTTTCTTAGATTAATTGTTTTTTTAGTTTATTCTTTTTAATTTTCGTTTATATTCTATGGACCTCTGTATTTCATGTCTGATTTAAATAAATAAATAAATAAAATAAATATATATATATATATATATATGGAGATAGGTAGCAGGAAATATCCAATATAAAATATGTATATTTAATATCTCACCGTGGGGAGGGAAGGGTATTATGGCCGATATTTGTATTACCTTACAAGAAACAAAATATATCATACTAATATTGGATATTATGATCCAATAAGTTGTATATACAATTACAATATGTTGTTCTAAATAATAGCTATCAACATTTACTCATTTAATTATTTGTATTCAAATCATTTGATTTTTATTAAAAAGTAAATTTTCCGTATAAAATACACTAGTGCGGGTATTATGGTCGATAGTTCCGAAATAGCCACTAGGATCGCGTCATGTATTCGAATACGTACTATTTTTATAATTAGAAAATAAAATACATTGTATCAGATATCAAGATACACACGCACTTTTATATTAAATACAAAAATAATTAATCGTTATCCCATTTAGTTTTACTTATATTCAGCTACAAACGATTTTTTTCGATAACAATTACGATTATTTGATTTTTTTCTCTAATCAAAAATCAATAATTAATATTGATATAAATAAAAAATGATGTACACTATCATTCTTAGAATTCAATTATCTACATTTTTCGTATATATCATTTTTTGATAACTATAATAGTTCTTGAAATATCGTTATCGGCCACAATACCCTTCTCTCCCCTATAGCGCTAATTGATAAGGTATAAAGTCAACTAAAATGTAGATCAATACATTATAGTAGGATTGTAATAATTCTAAGTGAGATTGTAATATACAGTGAGAATAATAATTAGAAAGCAGTTAATTCTAGTGTATATAAATAGATTGATTGTGTATTTCCTAAATACTATTTATATATATAAGAAACTAATTTTGTTAATGAAAATATAAATGTGTTTTTAATTTTCAATATATTTATTATTTGATTTAATAGGTAATATTACTAATTACTAATAGGTAAACCTACTAATTGCATGCATATATATTTTAAATTTATGTATTAACGCATACATATATTTTTAACTATATGTATTATATATTTGTGAAAGTAACGAAGCATAACAAATAATAACAAATAAATTCAATACTTCAAAATAACACTTAAATAATAAATTATTATCTTAATAAATATATATCTCAAGAATATACAAATGTATCGATATAAAATATAGCACTATATTATTAAAAAATAAAACATTCTAAATATTATATACATAATTGCTCTATTTGTTATCAAATATTAATTAAGTTATAAGCATATATCTATAAGTCATATAAGTTCATAATACGGACACTCTAGATATGTTAATACGGACACCCTATAACCAACCAGCGCGCATTGTATAATACCACCAATAAAACTACATCTAAATATTGTATTATCTAGATACTTAAATTGATTTATTAATTAAACAAAATTAAAATAAATAAATTATTAACTAATTAAATTAGAATAAAGAGTTCATGAAAGTAATTATAAATAATGTAATTGTAATTTGTCTGATTGATTCATCAATAATATATAGGTTATCTAGTACTAGATAATACCACGTGATAATACCACGTGGTATATATATATAGGGTATCCCCAAAGATTTTGCGAAGCAAAGATATAACACTCCCTATGCATGCAACGTAATTTAGTAATATCCCCAACCGCTGCTAGCAGTAGTATCGAAATTACTGAAATATATTTAGGTTCGGCTCTGTTTGCATACAACAATGTTTTCATTGCTCTATTAAATTACATGCAATATAAATTAGCTTTTACTTAGTAAATATATACTTATAGCATTTAAAACATAAATATCATATTTGTTTGTTATATATTAGTAATGAACACTTAGTATTCATCATATAAATATTAATTTAAAGCATATTATTTAACATTTTAAAAATGTATAGTTAAATACGAATTTACATTATAAACAACACATAGTTCCTAAAAGTAACCCGCTATAGGTGGCACCAGGGTATTTTGTATACAAATTCGAATTACACGATTTCGCGTAAGTGTTATATCTTTCCTTCGGAAAATCTTTGGTATCCCTATAGGGTATCCGTATTATAACACATTGTGTCCATATTCGGATATGGGTACCCCCGTTATATATGGAATTAACAGATTAAATAATATTTTAAAATCTCAAATCTATCGATAATCATATAAAATTAATATATTGTAATTTTAGAATAAAAATAATGAGTCATAAAATGTTAAGACCATTTAAAGTGTCAGTATTGGGTTACTTTCCACTATCATAATATGCATACTATACAAATATAATAATTTTCGATTAATAATATGGTAGTCTTATACACTGTGTCGTATACATTGTATATCTTACATGTATCTAGTGATGCTAATTAGTTATTGATATATATATATAAGTACGGTAGTATATTTGTATATTGAATATGCGTCTATCTATAGAATTTTGAAGAACTCGGAGCTTGGATGAGGGGTTTTGTAAAGGATAATTGTGTTAGGTATATTACAATGTTGTGGTTTATAAATCTATTGATAACAGAACGTGACTTTTGTTATTGTTTATTTGTATAGTGAAACATTGGTTATTCGTATTTCTTGACGGACATCTTAAAGAAGTCAGCTTTCACGTGTAAATCTTTCTTGTGGCCTAATCCCATTCTTCGTTACTCCTGTGTAATATAATATGAATTAATATGTAATATAACATGTGATATATAATGATATACACTATATTATCTAAATATATATATATAGGATATTATTATTATACACATTATTTATTATTTGTATTTACCTTATTTTCTTAACATCGTCCTACATCGAATTCTGATGCAGGTTTGATCTTTACGCTGATTCTCTTAGGTGAATACTTCTTACTAAACGTCCACAATAGCTAACAGTTCCATTGATACGCATTACAATATACTAAATGTAAGATAACTAACTATGTATATCTAACTATGTGATGACGTATTACTCGTGTCACATGTCACATGCCACATCACACACACACACACTTGTGTATCCTAATCTATAAATCATTAATGTACAATATGTCGTATACGATATACGACATATATATATATATATATATATATGTTATATTAATGAACCGATTATCGTTAATATTTAATACCCCTAATTACCGTGTGTGTGTATATCTGATATTACGAAAAATTACTAGTAATATATTCTAATAAATCCTGTAGGAAGGAAAACAAAAAATGCGGTCGTATATTGTAACAATATCAGATAAACACACAAACATACATTTATAACTCTCTATATATTATGTATACATCTAATAACTCAACCATCTATATATTTAATATTCTCTCTAAATAATCGAGCATCCTTACATATAGACGGTTGAATTACCAGCATTAATAAGTAGAACATATAGTTACCTATATACATAGTTTGTATGTATTACATAACTACTTTCATTTGAATGACGTCATACATATTATGATATACACACACGTATAGTTATATGTAAATAATGACTCATCGAGCTGCAGCTCCACACTATTAAACAGGAGGGATGACAGTATTGCAAGCACTAACAATACAAATATCTCAATTGTACATTTATAGTGATGTACAAAACTAGTAACTAAATATATATATATATATATATATATACATTTATATGTGTATATATATATATATATTTATATATAGTAGTGATGCTAGTAAAAAAAGCACTAACAATAAACTAACTCAAACGTACATATATATAGATAATATCTATTAGATATTACACACATAGTATCTATATATGCCTATATATGGCTATATACGTAATATATGGTCATGTGTATCTAGGCTATATGTCATTACACGTTGGTGCGTGAAGGAGGCCTTGTTATTTCATCACAGGCGAATAGGATATATACATACTTCTACAATCACTAAGAAACAAAGCTATCTCAATTGTACATTTATAGTGATGTACAATACTAGTAACTATATATATATATATATATATATATATATAAATGTGTGTGTTTGTGTGTGTATATCTGATATTATGAAAATTACAAGTAATATATTCAAATAAATCCTGTAGGAAGGAAAACAAAAAATTCGGTCGTATGTTGTCACAATATCAGATACACACACACACACAAATATATTTACAAAACTCTCTATATAGTATATATACTTCAATACACACTAAACTTCCTACATACATCAACGAATTAAATTATAATATAGAAACGAACCGCAAGTTTAAAACTAAGAATAGACGAAAGTTAAGCAACTATACTCGATAGAGGTCACCTCGGTGTCATCCTGCCCAGCAACCGTTGCTAGGGAGGATACTACCGAGGTGACCTCTACTAGTGACACATGCGAGGTGCATGTACATATATAACGGCGAACCAATAGCTCGTAAGACATATACCGAACTACTAAATGTATCTAGGGTATATACTAATTTGCTACCGTTAATCATTAATGGTAAGATTATACATTCTTCTGCTCCAGTTCGTAATTTTTGAGTTATCTTCGATAGTACATTATCTTTTGATGCTCTCATTAGTTCTATATCAAAATCTGTTTACTTTCATCTACGTAGGATTTATCATATAAGAAAGTATTGCTCTAAGCGTATTACTAAGCTACTTATTAATGCTCTAGTATTAATACTCTTTAGTATATAAACTGATAATTATCCAGAATTGATTATTGCTGATCATTATTTAGTAACTTAAAGAATGTAGAGGTAAAAAAGATTGATAGAATAATTCGCGCTTCTATACGCCTTATTTATAATATCAATCGAAGTGAACATTTGAAAATAGATGAACACCAACATAATCTTAAATGGCTATTATTTAGAAACCGATGTAAACATAGTGTACTCTATTTACCTAGGAAATCTATATTCCTAGGTAGGCCTGACTATCTACATAATCAACTGAAACGTCGTTGCATACTGAAGCAGATTCGAACATCTGATGCAATTCTGTTGGAGAGCAATACTTTATTTAACGGATTTAGTAATCGCGTATTCTCCTCCGCTGTTCCTCGCATATGGAACGTCCTACCGTATGACTTACGGAAGTTCCAATCCTAATATTGTTTCAGAAAGGAACTAAAACATTATTTAAACACTTCTTAATTTATTTTTGTATACGCTTTATTTAATCTTTATATATAAGTTAATATATAAGTTTAATTTTTGTTATTTTGTATGTTCTATTCGTTTGTTTTTATTATTTTTCATTATTGTCAAACACCAGAGAGGGCACCCGCTATATTGGTGTTTATATAAACAGTTCAATTCAATTCAATATAAGCCGTAGTATACAGATAAAGACAATGAAGTTAGCAAAGGAGTATACCTTAAGTATAATATACATATTAATTCATCCATATATTTCATTAAGGTTATAATTTATATGACCTATAACCAAATATACATATATATATATATATATATATATATATATATATATATATATATATATATGTATATATTATATTAACTCAACCATCTATATATATACATGTGAATGAATATTAAGAGAGAATATTACATTTAATATTCTCTCTAAATAATCGAGCATCCTTATATATAGACGGTTGAATTACCAGCATTAATAAGTAGAACATATAGTTACCTATATACATAGTTTGTATGTATTACATAACTACTTTTCATTTGAATGACGTCATACATATTATGATATACACACACGTATAGTTATATGTAAATAATGACTCATCGAGCTGCAGCTCCACACTATTCAACAGGAGGGATGACAGTATTGCAAGCACTAACAATACAAATATCTCAATTGTACATTTAGTAAATTACAAAACTAGTAACTATATATATATATATATATATATGTGTGTGTGTATGTGTTTGTGTGTCCTATATCTGATATTATGAAAAATTACTAGTAATATATTGTAATAAATCCTGTAGGAAGGAAAACAAAAAATTCGGTCGTATGTTGTCACAATATCAGATACACACACACACACAAATATATTTACAAAACTCTCTATATAGTATATATACTTCAATACACACTAAACTTCCTACATACATCAACGAATTAAATTATAATATAGAAACGAACCGCAAGTTTAAAACTAAGAATAGACGAAAGTTAAGCAACTATACTCGATAGAGGTCACCTCGGTGTCATCCTGCCCAGCAACCGTTGCTAGGGAGGATACTACCGAGGTGACCTCTACTAGTGACACATGCGAGGTGCATGTACATATATAACGGCGAACCAATAGCTCGTAAGACATATACCGAACTACTAAATGTATCTAGGGTATATACTAATTGTCCACCGGTAATCATTAATGGTAGTCTTATACATCCTTCTGCTCCAGTTCGTAATATTTAAGTTATCTTCGATAGTACATTATCTTTTGATGCTCAAATTAGTTCTATATCAAAATCTGTTAACTTTAATCTACGTAGGATTTATCATATTAGAAAGATTGCTCTAAGCGTATTGCTAAGCTACTTATTAATGATTTAGTATTAGCCAGAATTGATTATTGCGGATCATTAGTTAGTGAATTTAAAGAATATAGAGGTCAAAAAGATTTATAGAATTATTCGCGCTTCTATATACTACGCCTTATTTATAATATCAATCGTAGTGAACATTTGAAAATAGATGAACACCAACATAATTTTAAATGGCTATTATTTAGAAAGCGATGCAAACATCGTTTACTCTGTTTAGCTCATAAATCTATATCCTTATGTAAGCCTGACTATCTACATAATCAACTGATACGTCATTGCATACTGAAAAATATTCGAACATCTAGTGCAATTCTGTTGGAGAGCAATACAGATAAAGACAATGAAGTTAGCTAAGGAGTATACCTTATATATATATATGTATATATATATTAACTCAACCATCTATATATATATATATATGTATATATATATATATATATATATATACATATGAATGAATATTAAGAGAGAATATTACATTTAATATTCTCTCTAAATAATCGAGCATCCTTACATATAGACGGTTGAATTACCAGCATTAATAAGTAGAACATATAGTTACCTATATACATAGTTTGTATGTATTACATAACTACTTTCATTTGAATGACGTCATACATATTATGATATACACACACGTATAGTTATATGTAAATAATGACTCATCGAGCTGCAGCTCCACACTATTAAACAGGAGGGATGACAGTATTGCAAGCACTAACAATACAAATATCTCAATTGTACATTTAGTGATGTACAAAACTAGTAACTATATATATATATATATATATATATATATATATATATATCTCAATTGTACATTTATAGTGATGTACAAAACTAGTAACTATATATATATAGTAGTGATGATAGTACAAAAAAAACACTAAGAAAAACTAACTCAAGCATACATTTATAGATATGTACACAAATAGTAGCTTTATATGCCTATATATGGTGATATGCATCTAGGCTATATTCCTATATATATATATACTCATATTCTCATCTGACGTATATTTGATCACATTTAACCACATACTTTGAGGGGGACCCCCTAAAAGTCTGTGCATTTAACTAAATATGTTTATGTAATTCAATGATTTTCGCAAAAGCGTATTCCCATAAACCTATTTAAGTTAATTAAATAAATTAACTTATATTTTTTATAATAAAAATGAATTTATTCAGCTCGTTTGTTCAACAATCCAAATATTGCCTGCATTATTATGTTATTTGTTCTCGGTTTATGATCCACAATTATTTATATTTCTTATTATTCTTTATATTCTTTATATTTCTGTCATTAATATATATTTTATTATTTATCTGTACACATCGTTTTGACTCTATTCAATAAACTTGTATCTATCTACCTATATATCTATCAATAAGGTGTATGTTAACGTGTATTATATGACATATGTTATAACATTTATATATAAACGTCTTAATTATACGTATTAGTATGTTACCCTTAATAGTAAATCCTGTAATACTATGTTCCTATGTTAATTAATGATGTCCTATCCTAGTAATGCACCCTACCATTATAGCATACCTTACAACTATTATATAATGTTAGCCTATACGATACTTCACTATAATGTATATTATAATGTTGTTAATATAATCTAAAAACAGCGATATTATGTACGTGTGGCACGCACACTGTGGGTTTAAGATACACACTGTATGTACATAGTACACTGTATGTACACTGTATATACACTGCATGTACACTGTATGTACACTGTATGTACACTGCATGTACACTGTATGTACACTGTATATACACTGTATGTATATTGCATGTACACTGTATGTACACTGTATGTATATTGCATGTACACTAGTGATGTAAATGATTCTCAAATCTAAAGCATGATGTAGTCTCAGTCTCAGTTACCTAAAGTCTCAACTCGGCTCGGGCTCATTTTGTTAGAGTCTCAGCTCGGCTCGGGCTCGTTTGGATAGAGATTCGGTTCGGCTCGGTCTCGTTTTTTTTCCAAAAATGAAAGTTTCGGCTCGGCATTAAATACCAAAAGTCTCGGCTCGGCATCAAAAGCTCGGCATCATTTACATTACTAATGTACACTGTATAATGTACGTCATTCACGTTGTACGTTGTACATCGTACATAACCGTTACTAAGCGATACTATAGTACAAATATAGTTATCATCATTACTTACAATAAATTGAACGGTAGATTCAGTGGAATATTAGACCATCAAACATCTATTGTTTGACGTATAATAGTTATCTGATACTCTGGTATTACATAATGTTATCAATGGAACTGTAGTAAGGTGTCGCCTTGTGACGTAACTTATTATCGTGGGGCTCCTAAAGTTACGTAACCCTGTTAACTGTTTAGGTATAGCACAGGTGTTATATTTATATAAATTTACAAATGCATATACATGTATATATATATTTCATTGTTTATAAAAAATAATATTATACTATATATACTATATATACTATAGTATAATATTATTGTTACCTTAATAGTATTACTCTATATAATAATACTAATTTTAATATATATATATATATATATATATATTTATAAACTAACATATTATAACTTTATTTATTTCCAATATACAAATGTGCCTGCATTCTTATAATTCTTTCTTTAATAAATATAAATAAATTAATAATTAAATATATATATATATATATATATATATATATATATTAAAATTAGTATTATTATATAGAGTAATTAATAGTAAGTTAATTGAATCATATATTTTACCCATTATTAAAAATAAAAACAAAAGAACTACTGATTCAGCGAATTATAGGCCCATATGTATCTCTAATGTAATTTGTAAGATAATTGAGAAAGTAATTTACAATAGAATATATAAACTATTATCTACTCATGATAATCAATTTGGTTTTAAAGCAAAGCTTGGCACGGAAATGTGTGTATTTTCCCTAAAACAGTTGATCAATGATTATAAAAATAACAACACAAATATGTTTGTTGCATTTTTAGATGCATCCAAAGCATTTGATAATATAAGTCACAATATACTATTCGAAAGATTAAGGAATACAAATTTTCCTATATACTTAATTAATTTTCTAAATTATTGGTATCGAAATCAGCGTATATATATTAAATGGGGAAGCTATAATTCTGATACGTTTAGTGTTGCTAATGGAGTGCGTCAAGGTGGGATATTATCACCTTTACTATATAATATTTATACTGATCCAATGATAGGTAATCTGAACTCTATTAAAACTGGGTATTGTATTAATGGAAATATAATAAATAATTTGTGTTATGCGGATGACACAACCTTATTCCCACCCTCGCTATCTGGTTTGCAGCTGTTGATTGATTGTTGTCAGAAGTTTTCAAATAGTAATAAAATAACATATAATATTGAAAAATCTGTTATCCTACCAATTTATTATAACAAATCTCATCATAATCCAATTAAGCTACGTATTGGAAATACATGCTTGAGAGTAGTAAAAGCTTATAAGTATCTTGGACACTGGATTTCTGATAATTTATCTGATGAGATGGATATAAACTGTAATATTAAACGTCTTTACACAACTAGCTATTCTCTATCTAATAGATTTAGAAACTGCTCGAAATATGTATGTATATTGCTTTTTAAAACATTCTGCTCTAATATGTATCTTTGTAGTCTATGGGATACAGATAATGCTTACTTTAAAAAAATTCAAGTAGCATATAATAATGCATATCGCATATCCCTAGGCTATAAACCTAGATGCAGTGCATCCGAAATGTACCTATATGATAATGTCGATAATATTATTATAAAATTACGTAAGTCGTATTACTCACTATATAATCGTGTTAAATTATCTGACAATTCTATTATTAAAATGATATATTTATATAATGTTTCTCGCCCGTCGTCAATATTTAAAACATGGTGTACATCATTGTTTTTTTAACTATATATTATTTGTAATTATATACTTATATATATATAGATATGTGTTGTATAGTTGTATTTAATTTAATTTAATTTTTTTTTGTTTTGTTTATCTATGGACTGTTTATGTCTGACTCAAATAAATAATAATAATAATAATATATATAGATTTACAATTTGAAATAATATATTCTCATAATTTACAAATTATTATACTAGATAAAAAGATATAACACCCCCTATCTACACAACGTAATTAATACATAATCATGCCTGCAGTATACAGCTATAGTACTATAACACTATATATAGTATCGAAATCACTGAAATATATTTAGATTATACGATATTTTCATACAACAATGTTGTTCTATTAAATTACATGCAATATCAGTTAGCTTTTATTCGCCTCATAGATATGTATATCATTTAAAACCAAACTATCCTAGTGATTTGTTATATATTAGTAAAGTACATTTAGTTTTCAACATATAAATAATAATTTAAAATACGCTTTTTACATATCAGAAGTATACAGTTTGATATTAATGTATATTATAAACAACCATTGGGTCCGAAAATGTAACCTATATAGGTGGCGCTGTTCATATTTTGTGTTCAAAATAGAATTACAATATTTCGTGTTAGTGTTATATATTTAACAAATAGTTGCTATATATAACAAATCATATATTATATATAATATATTATATATATATATTATATATATATATATATATATATATATATATATATATATATATATATATATATATATATATATACATGTATATAATAATATAGTGAATGTTTCGAAATTAATAGGTACCTATTATATACCTATACAGTATATATACAGGCTATACAGTGATATATATATATATATATTATCTACCTTAAATAGCAACACGTGTTGCCAGCTAATCCTACTTGATCTATCATCTGCTTTTGATACCCTGGACCATAACATATTAATCTCGCGACTTACTTTAATGGGTATATCTGGCTTAGCATTAAAATGGTTTACTTCATATCTCACTAACAGGAATATCTCTATTATGATTGACAAATCTTACTCGCCTCTTTCTCCTCTTAACCACGGTATTCCCCAAGGATCTGTTCTAGGTCCATCCCTCTTTTCTATTTATATCCGCCCTATTGCTGATCTAATTAAGAAATTTCCAAATATCCACTACCATATTTTTGCTGATGATATCCAACTGTTTACCTTTTTCCCTATAAATTCTCATAATACCATTAACTCTGAATTAATCGAGTGTGCTAACTCCATAAGATTATGGCTCCTCTCCAATAAACTACTAATTAATTCCTCTAAGACTACTGTACTTAACATATCTACTTCTGAAACTTCCTTTCCAAACTTTACTCTAAATAACATGATTATTTCTCCTTCTCATTCCTCCAAAAACCTAGGATTAGTATTTGATGACAAATTATCATTTAAGAATCACATATCATCCATTACAAAATCATCCAACTTTCATCTCTTCAGAATTAAAAAAATACGGACATCACTTTCCAGAAACCTTACTAAAACTCTAATTAATGCTCTTGTACTTTCACGTATTGACTACTGTTCTTCCCTACTGAATTTACTTCCTGCTAAAGCTACTGCTCCACTTAATCGGATTATCCGTTCCTCAATACGTACTACTTACTGTTTAACTCGACTGGATCACTCTACTACAACATCTCATCAATCATCTCGTATGTGGCTACCATTCTCCCTCAGGTGTAAATTACGTATACTATCTATAATCCATAAATCAATATATTCTTTTACCCCTAGCTATATCTCTGATCTAATTAAAAAACGTACTATATTATCTTCTCTTCGTTACCAAAATGCTCCTCTACTTATCTCCCAGAACTCTAGTAAAACTTCCCTAAATTCTAGAGCTTTTAAAAATTCCGGTCCAACTCTATGGAATTCCCTCCCTCCTACCATTCGTTCTATTAGATCCCACAAAAGATTTATAAATCTTACTTCTTCTTTTCTCTCTACCCATAATCATTAAATCATCCAACTTATTATTTGTATCCGTGTTATATTAAATTTATATCATTATTAAATCGTTATTGTATTATTATTATCTTATTATTATATAACACTATACTATATCAATGCAGTCTGTAGTATATACAACTACACCATATCAATGCAGACTGTAGTATATAATAGTCCTTTATATTGTTTATTATTGTTTTTCCGTTGTATATT
>OZ025242.1:110000-320000 GCA_964019155.1 Osedax fenrisi
GATTGTTCCACTAAGCTATACATCACAGGCGTATACATAGTGGTTCATAAATATACCTATCTATATTTATAAGGAGAAATAACTAATACATTAATTATATTGTACTCGCGGATGTAATGCATCCATGGTCGGCTTAAGGGAGGGGGTGGGCACATCTGCGAATACTCGGGCCCAACATTTTTAGGGACCCATTGATTATTTGAAAAAAAAATTGTTTACTATTTATATAAAAAAAAATTATTTGTATTAACTGTATTTTCTATTACATTATATTTTCTTTAATAGTATTAATTATAATTAAATAAAAACAAATAAAATAATAAATTAATTAAGTATGAGTCATTTATTGTGAACGTGAAAATATAATTTTACAAAAATGTCAAAATAGTTCGAAAACGTGCATAAAATATTTGAACACATATGTGATATATGTGTATTTACTAATAGTGATTACCATACATGGTCTATAGACCATCGCACAACATCTATCATATTATAAGCTGTAATAGTAGGAGCTATCTTATGAATTGATACATTTATTGATAAACTAGAAATCGATACATATATCGATACATATATCGGGGAAACGGGGATATCGGGAATCGTTGCCCCTATAAATTACGAAAGAAATCACTGTAAACGTTTTATTATTAAATTTATATAGATATATGTTAACTATAACTTCAATTAGAATTTGTAAATGACATATTTATTATAAATTACGTAAAATAACAATATTCTATATAGATGTAGGTACCTATAATAGTAATTAAACATAATTAGTATTTTTCACATTAATCGTTCTCAAATAATTAATTTCCCCAATATACTATATGCGTCGCGCGTATTAAAAAAGGTGTATCTTTTCCTAGTGAATATTTAATTATAATTTGTCTATAGACAATAGACACTATAGTGTATATATATATATACAAAAATAGTTCGTATTCAAATAGGAATATGTTGCTTTATAATTTTTATATAATGATTAGATTGATGAAAATATGTAAACAATTATTACATTTTTCAACAGACTAGTTTTTAAGGTTATAAATTGTATTTATTTTTAGATATATATATATATATATATATATATATATATATATATAATTATATATATATATATAAACATACAACTAAATGCAGTATTGCAATAAGCCAACTAGTGACACATGAATGTTTAGCTTGATTTCACACTCATCAAGCTATCTACTACACTGGTACGTTGGGATGTTGGTACATTGGTACGTTGGTACATTGGTACATTGGTACATTGGTACATTGGTACATTGGTACGTTGGTACATTGGTACATTAGTTCGTTGTACGTTGGGATGTTGGTACGTTGGGATGTTGGTACATTGGTACATTGGTACATTGGTACATTGGTACATTGGTACATTGGTACATTGGTACATTGGTACATTGGTACATTGGTACATTAGTTCGTTGGTACGTTGGGATGTTGGTACGTTGGGACGTTGGTACATTGGTACATTGGTACATTGGTACATTGGTACATTGGTACATTGGTACATTGGTACATTGGTACATTGGTACATTAGTTCGTTGGTACGTTGGGATGTTGGTACGTTGGGATGTTGGTACATTGGTACATTGGTACATTGGTACATTGGTACATTGGTACATTGGTACATTGGTACATTGGTACGTTGGGATGTTGGTACATTGGTACATTGGTACATTGGTACATTGGTACATTGGTACATTGGTACATTGGTACATTGGGACGTTGGTACATTGGTACATTGGTACATTAGTTCGTTGGTACGTTGGGATGTTGGTACGTTGGGATGTTGGTACATTGGTACATTGGTACATTGGTACATTGGTACATTGGTACATTAGTTCGTTGGTACGTTGGGATGTTGGTACGTTGGGATGTTGGTACATTGGTACATTGGTACATTGGTACATTGGTACATTGGTACATTGGTACATTGGTACATTGGTACGTTGGGATGTTGGTACATTGGTACATTGGTACATTGGTACATTGGTACATTGGTACATTGGTACATTGGTACATTGGGACGTTGGTACATTGGTACATTGGTACATTGGTACATTGGTACATTGGTACATTGGTACATTAGTTCGTTGGTACGTTGGGATGTTGGTACGTTGGGATGTTGGTACATTGGTACATTGGTACATTGGTACATTGGTACATTGGTACATTGGTACATTGGTACATTAGTTCGTTGGTACGTTGGGATGTTGGTACATTAGTTCGTTGGTACATTGGTACATTGGTACGTTGGTACATTGGTACATTGGTACATTAGTTCGTTGGTACGTTGGGATGTTGGTACGTTGGGACGTTGGTACATTGGTACATTGGTACATTGGTACATTAGTTCGTTGGTACGTTGGGATGTTGGTACGTTGGGATGTTGGTACATTGGTACATTGGTACATTGGTACATTGGTACATTGGTATATTGGTACATTGGTATATTGGTATATTGGTACATTGGTACATTGGTACGTTGGGATGTTGGTACATTGGTACATTGGTACATTGGTACATTAGTTCGTTGGTACGTTGGGATGTTGGTACGTTGGGATGTTGGTACATTGGTACATTGGTACATTGGTACATTGGTACATTGGTACATTGGTACATTGGTACATTAGTTCGTTGGTACGTTGGGATGTTGGTACATTAGTTCGTTGGTACATTGGTACATTGGTACGTTGGTACATTGGTACATTGGTACATTGGTACATTGGTACATTGGTACATTAGTTCGTTGGTACGTTGGGATGTTGGTACGTTGGGACGTTGGTACATTGGTACATTGGTACATTGGTACATTGGTACATTGGTACATTGGTACATTGGTACATTGGTACATTGGTACGTTGGGATGTTGGTACATTGGTACATTGGTACATTGGTACATTGGTACATTGGTACATTGGTACATTGGGACGTTGGTACATTGGTACATTGGTACGTTGGGATGTTGGTACATTGGTACATTGGTACATTGGTACATTGGTACATTGGTACATTGGTACATTGGTACATTGGGACGTTGGTACATTAGTTCGTTGGTATGTTGGTACATTGATACATTGGTACATTGGTACATTGGTACATTGGTACATTAGTTCGTTGGTATGTTGGTACATTGATACATTGGTACATTAGTTCGTTGGTACGTTGGGATGTTGGTACGTTGGGATGTTGGTACATTGGTACATTGGTACATTGGTACATTGGTACATTAGTTCGTTGGTATGTTGGTACATTGATACATTGGTACATTGGTACATTGGTACATTGGTACATTAGTTCGTTGGTACGTTGGGATGTTGGTACGTTGGGATGTTGGTACATTGGTACATTGGTACGTTGGTACATTAGTTCGTTGGTACATTGGTACATTGGTACATTGGTACATTGGTACATTGGTACATTGGTACATTAGTTCGTTGGTATGTTGGGATGTTGGTACGTTGGGATATTGGTACACTGGTACATTAGTTCGTTGGTACGTTGGTACATTGGTACATTGGTACATTGGTACATTGGTACATTGGTACATTGGTACATTAGTTCGTTGGTACGTTGGGATGTTGGTACGTTGGGATGTTGGTACATTGGTACATTGGTACATTGGTACATTAGTTCGTTGGTATGTTGGTACATTGATACATTGGTACATTGGTACGTTGGGATGTTGGTACATTGGTACATTGGTACATTGGTACATTGGTACATTGGTACATTAGTTCGTTGGTAAGTTGGTACATTGGTACATTGGTACATTGGTACATTGGTACATTGGTACATTAGTTCGTTGGTACATTAGTTCGTTGGTACGTTGGGATGTTGGTACGTTGGGATGTTGGTACATTGGTACATTGGTACGTTGGTACATTAGTTCTTTGGTACATTGGTACATTGGTACATTGGTACATTGGTACATTGGTACATTGGTACATTGGTACATTAGTTCGTTGGTATGTTGGGATGTTGGTACGTTGGGATGTTGGTACATTGCTACATTGGTACATTGGTACATTGGTACATTGGTACATTGGTACATTGGTACATTGGTACATTGGTACATTGGTACATTGGTACATTGGTACATTAGTTCGTTGGTACGTTGGGATGTTGGTACGTTGGGATGTTGGTACATTGGTACATTGGTACATTGGTACATTGGTACATTGGTACATTAGTTCGTTGGTACGTTGGGATGTTGGTACGTTGGGATGTTGGTACATTGGTACATTGGTACATTGGTACATTGGTACATTGGTACATTGGTACATTGGTACATTGGTACATTGGTACATTGGTACATTGGTACATTGGTACATTAGTTCGTTGGTACGTTGGTACATTGGTACATTAGTTCGTTGGTACGTTGGTATGTTGGTACGTTGGGATGTTGGTACATTGGTACATTGGTACATTGGTACATTGGTACATTGGTACATTGGTACATTGGTACATTGGTACATTGGTATTATTTCCTAAAATAGATGCGGAAATCTTATATTTTATGATGGGAGTTTACGAATTATTGAAAAATGAATTTGCACTAGTATCAATGAAAATAAAGATAAGGTTACTTAATAACTATAGATTTAATATTATAGTTATTTTAAATATTTGATTTTTCGTATGCTAATTCAAAAGTATAGTTACTCTATTATATATATATATATATAGGTATATATACCTAACTGCAGTAATTAATATAAAATATTGGATTTTTCTAATTACAATTCTAGAGTATACTTTATATAGTATGATATTAACTATATAAAGTATCTTATAAGATATATATATATATATATATATATATATATAATATTTATATATATATATATATATATATATATAATATTATATAATATACAATATTATAGTATATTATATATAATAGTACTTTATTTATATAAATATTAATTAATAATAAATATAAATAAACTTATATAAATATTTGAATTTTTATTGCAGGAAATAATGATTTCATATATCAGAAAAGAGGATGCTTATTATGTGTGTCGATAATTGTTTGGTTTTCGTTCAAAATAATTGATTTCGTATTGTATTAAGTGGTATTAATTTTATTTGTTTCACATAACATGTCCTACAAACATTAATTGTTTATGTAATTTTGTATCACGATATTTATTTAAAAATGTATCTGTTAACAGAATTAACAATATTTCTACACCAAAATATGTGGTTTTTAGAAAATAAATGATCATTATAAATGTCGATTCTATATATAAATTAATAATATAGAATAGTAAGTTATTATAAACACTGGTATAAATTTAAATAAAATATAGTATAACTTTTAATACATTATGGTATAACTTTATATAATATATGGTATACATTTCAATAAATAATGGTATAACTTTAAATAAAATATAGTATAACTTTTAATAAATGATGGTATAACTACATATAATATATGGTATAAATTATGGTATAACTTTAAATAAAAATAGTATAACTTTTAATAAATTATGGTATAACTTTATATAATATATGGTATAAATTTTAATAAATGATGGTATAACTTTATATCAAATTTGGTATAACTTTTTATAAAATATGGTATAACTTTATATAATATATGGTATAAATGATGGTATAACTTTATATAAAATATGGTATAACTTTTAATAAAATATGGTATAACTTTTTTAATTTGTTATACCGTAAATGGTATACCAGGGCGCCAAGGGGTTATACCATTTTGTAATCAATGTTATACCATTTATTTCTAACAGTGTATATACAGTAATATATACCTATATTATATACTACTATTTATTTATTGGATATATGATAGATATTGGATACACTGTGGATTACAAGTGAGCCCTCGAGAAGTCGTATACGACTCTATAGATTCGTACATGTTATAATTAACTGTGAGGGACAATACAAAACAAATATCTAACATTTTTGTCTTGTGTTTTGATTTATCGCACATTAAGTTCTAGGTAAACCCTAGCGTACAACATAATAACTACATGGAGTCGAACCCGTGAGACCTCTCTTTACTTTAGTGATTGTTCCACTAAGCTATACATCACAGGCGTATACATAGTGGTTCATAAATATACCTATCTATATTTATAAGGAGAAATAACTAATACATTAATTATATTGTACTCGCGGATGTCATGCATCCAGGGTCGGCTTAAGGGAGGGGGTGGGCACATCTGCGAATACTCGGGCCCAACATTTTTAGGGACCCATTGATTATTTGAAAAAAAAATTGTTTACTATTTATATAAAAAAAAATTATTTGTATTAACTGTATTTTCTATTACATTATATTTTCTTTAATAGTATTAATTATAATTAAATAAATACAAATAAAATAATAAATTAATTAAGTATGAGTCATTTATTGTGAACGTGAAAATATAATTTTACAAAAATGTCAAAATAGTTCGAAAACGTGCATAAAATATTTGAACACATATGTGATATATGTGTATTTACTAATAGTGATTACCATACATGGTCTATAGACCATCGCACAACATCTATCATATTATAAGCTGTAATAGTAGGAGCTATCTTATGAATTGATACATTTATTGATAAACTAGAAATCGATACATATATCGATACATATATCGGGGAAACGGGGATATCGGGAATCGTTGCCCCTATAAATTACGAAAGAAATCACTGTAAACGTTTTATTATTAAATTTATATAGATATATGTTAACTATAACTTCAATTAGAATTTGTAAATGACATATTTATTATAAATTACGTAAAATAACAATATTCTATATAGATGTAGGTACCTATAATAGTAATTAAACATAATTAGTATTTTTCACATTAATCGTTCTCAAATAATTAATTTCCCCAATATACTATATGCGTCGCGCGTATTAAAAAAGGTGTATCTTTTCCTAGTGAATATTTAATTATAATTTGTCTATAGACAATAGACACTATAGTGTATATATATATACAAAAATAGTTCGTATTCAAATAGGAATATGTTGCTTTATAATTTTTATATAATGATTAGATTGATGAAAATATGTAAACAATTATTACATTTTTCAACAGACTAGTTTTTAAGGTTATAAATTGTATTTATTTTTAGATATATATATATATATATATATATATATATATATATAATTATATATATATATATAAACATACAACTAAATGCAGTATTGCAATAAGCCAACTAGTGCTCACACATGAATGTTTAGCTTGATTTCACACTCATCAAGCTATCTACTACACTGGTACGTTGGGATGTTGGTACATTGGTACGTTGGTACATTGGTACATTGGTACATTGGTACATTGGTACATTGGTACGTTGGTACATTGGTACATTAGTTCGTTGTACGTTGGTACATTGGTACATTGGTACATTGGTACATTGGTACATTAGTTCGTTAGTACGTTGGGATGTTGGTACGTTGGGACGTTGGTACATTGGTACATTGGTACATTGGTACATTGGTACATTGGTACATTGGTACATTGGTACATTAGTTCGTTGGTACGTTGGGATGTTGGTACGTTGGGATGTTGGTACATTGGTACATTGGTACATTGGTACATTGGTACATTGGTACATTGGTACATTGGTACATTGGTACGTTGGGATGTTGGTACATTGGTACATTGGTACATTGGTACATTGGTACATTGGTACATTGGTACATTGGTACATTGGGACGTTGGTACATTGGTACATTGGTACATTAGTTCGTTGGTACGTTGGGATGTTGGTACGTTGGGATGTTGGTACATTGGTACATTGGTACATTGGTACATTGGTACATTGGTACATTAGTTCGTTGGTACGTTGGGATGTTGGTACGTTGGGATGTTGGTACATTGGTACATTGGTACATTGGTACATTGGTACATTGGTACATTGGTACATTGGTACATTGGTACGTTGGGATGTTGGTACATTGGTACATTGGTACATTGGTACATTGGTACATTGGTACATTGGTACATTGGTACATTGGGACGTTGGTACATTGGTACATTGGTACATTGGTACATTGGTACATTGGTACATTGGTACATTGGTACATTAGTTCGTTGGTATGTTGGGATGTTGGTACGTTGGGATGTTGGTACATTGATACATTGGTACATTGGTACATTGGTACATTGGTACATTGGTACATTGGTACATTGGTACATTGGTACATTGGTACATTGGTACATTGGTACATTAGTTCGTTGGTACGTTGGGATGTTGGTACGTTGGGATGTTGGTACATTGGTACATTGGTACATTGGTACATTGGTACATTGGTACATTAGTTCGTTGGTACGTTGGGATGTTGGTACGTTGGGATGTTGGTACATTGGTACATTGGTACATTGGTACATTGGTACATTGGTACATTGGTACATTAGTTCGTTGGTACGTTGGGATGTTGGTACGTTGGGATGTTGGTACATTAGTTCGTTGGTACGTTGGTACATTGGTACATTAGTTCGTTGGTACGTTGGGATGTTGGTACGTTGGGATGTTGGTACATTGGTACATTGGTACATTGGTACATTGGTACATTGGTACATTGGTACATTGGTACATTGGTACATTAGTTCGTTGGTACGTTGGTACATTGGTACATTAGTTCGTTGGTACGTTGGTATGTTGGTACGTTGGGATGTTGGTACATTGGTACATTGGTACATTGGTACATTGGTACATTGGTACATTGGTACATTGGTACATTGGTACATTGGTATTATTTCCTAAAATAGATGCGGAAATCTTATATTTTATGATGGGAGTTTACGAATTATTGAAAAATGAATTTGCACTAGTATCAATGAAAATAAAGATAAGGTTACTTAATAACTATAGATTTAATATTATAGTTATTTTAAATATTTGATTTTTCGTATGCTAATTCAAAAGTATAGTTACTCTATTATATATATATATATATAGGTATATATACCTAACTGCAGTAATTAATATAAAATATTGGATTTTTCTAATTACAATTCTAGAGTATACTTTATATAGTATGATATTAACTATATAAAGTATCTTATAAGATATATATATATATATATATATATATATATATATAATATTTATATATATATATATATATATATATATATAATATTATATAATATACAATATTATAGTATATTATATATAATAGTACTTTATTTATATAAATATTAATTAATAATAAATATAAATAAACTTATATAAATATTTGAATTTTTATTGCAGGAAATAATGATTTCATATATCAGAAAAGAGGATGCTTATTATGTGTGTCGATAATTGTTTGGTTTTCGTTCAAAATAATTGATTTCGTATTGTATTAAGTGGTATTAATTTTATTTGTTTCACATAACATGTCCTACAAACATTAATTGTTTATGTAATTTTGTATCACGATATTTATTTAAAAATGTATCTGTTAACAGAATTAACAATATTTCTATACCAAAATATGTGGTTTTTAGAAAATAAATGATCATTATAAATGTCGATTCTATATATAAATTAATAATATAGAATAGTAAGTTATTATAAACACTGGTATAAATTTAAATAAAATATAGTATAACTTTTAATACATTATGGTATAACTTTATATAATATATGGTATACATTTCAATAAATAATGGTATAACTTTAAATAAAATATAGTATAACTTTTAATAAATGATGGTATAACTACATATAATATATGGTATAAATTATGGTATAACTTTAAATAAAAATAGTATAACTTTTAATAAATTATGGTATAACTTTATATAATATATGGTATAAATTTTAATAAATGATGGTATAACTTTATATCAAATTTGGTATAACTTTTTATAAAATATTGTATAACTTTATATAATATATGGTATAAATGATGGTATAACTTTATATAAAATATGGTATAACTTTTAATAAAATATGGTATAACTTTTTTAATTTGTTATACCGTAAATGGTATACCAGGGCACCAAGGGGTTATACCATTTTGTAATCAATGTTATACCATTTATTTCTAACAGTGTATATACAGTAATATATACCTATATTATATACTACTATTTATTTATTGGATATATGATAGATATTGGATACACTGTGGATTACAAGTGAGCCCTCGAGAAGTCGTATACGACTCTATAGATTCGTACATGTTATAATTAACTGTGAGGGACAATACAAAACAAATATCTAACATTTTTGTCTTGTGTTTTGATTTATCGCACATTAAGTTCTAGGTAAACCCTAGCGTACAACATAATAACTACATGGAGTCGAACCCGTGAGACCTCTCTTTACTTTAGTGATTGTTCCACTAAGCTATACATCACAGGCGTATACATAGTGGTTCATAAATATACCTATCTATATTTATAAGGAGAAATAACTAATACATTAATTATATTGTACTCGCGGATGTCATGCATCCAGGGTCGGCTTAAGGGAGGGGGTGGGCACATCTGCGAATACTCGGGCCCAACATTTTTAGGGACCCATTGATTATTTGAAAAAAAAATTGTTTACTATTTATATAAAAAAAAATTATTTGTCTTAACTGTATTTTCTATTACATTATATTTTCTTTAATAGTATTAATTATAATTAAATAAATACAAATAAAATAATAAATTAATTAAGTATGAGTCATTTATTGTGAACGTGAAAATATAATTTTACAAAAATGTCAAAATAGTTCGAAAACGTGCATAAAATATTTGAACACATATGTGATATATGTGTATTTACTAATAGTGATTACCATACATGGTCTATAGACCATCGCACAACATCTATCATATTATAAGCTGTAATAGTAGGAGCTATCTTATGAATTGATACATTTATTGATAAACTAGAAATCGATACATATATCGATACATATATCGGGGAAACGGGGATATCGGGAATCGTTGCCCCTATAAATTACGAAAGAAATCACTGTAAACGTTTTATTATTAAATTTATATAGATATATGTTAACTATAACTTCAATTAGAATTTGTAAATGACATATTTATTATAAATTACGTAAAATAACAATATTCTATATAGATGTAGGTACCTATAATAGTAATTAAACATAATTAGTATTTTTCACATTAATCGTTCTCAAATAATTAATTTCCCCAATATACTATATGCGTCGCGCGTATTAAAAAAGGTGTATCTTTTCCTAGTGAATATTTAATTATAATTTGTCTATAGACAATAGACACTATAGTGTATATATATATACAAAAATAGTTCGTATTCAAATAGGAATATGTTGCTTTATAATTTTTATATAATGATTAGATTGATGAAAATATGTAAACAATTATTACATTTTTCAACAGACTAGTTTTTAAGGTTATAAATTGTATTTATTTTTAGATATATATATATATATATATATATATATAATTATATATATATATATAAACATACAACTAAATGCAGTATTGCAATAAGCCAACTAGTGCTCACACATGAATGTTTAGCTTGACATCACACTCATCAAGCTATCTACTACACTGGTACGTTGATACATTGGTACATTAGTTCGTTGGTACGTTGGTACATTGGTACATTGGTACATTGGTACATTGGTACATTGGTACATTAGTTCGTTGGTACGTTGGGATGTTGGTACGTTGGGATGTTGGTACATTGATACATTGGTACATTGGTACATTGGTACATTGGTACATTAGTTCGTTGGTACGTTGGGATGTTGGTACGTTGGGATGTTGGTACATTGGTACATTGGTACATTGGTACATTGGTACATTGGTACATTGGTACATTGGTACATTGGTACATTGGTACATTGGTACGTTGGTACGTTGGTACGTTGGGATGTCGGTACGTTGGTACATTGGTACATTGGTACATTGGTACATTAGTTCGTTGGTACGTTGGTACATTGGTACATTGGTACATTGGTACATTGGTACATTGGTACATTGCTACATTGGTACATTAGTTCGTTGGTACGTTGGGATGTTGGTACGTTGGGATGTTGGTACATTGATACATTGGTACATTGGTACATTGGTACATTGGTACATTAGTTCGTTGGTACGTTGGGATGTTGGTACGTTGGGATGTTGGTACATTGGTACATTGGTACATTGGTACATTGGTACATTGGTACATTGGTACATTGGTACATTGGTACGTTGGTACGTTGGTACGTTGGGATGTTGGTACGTTGGTACATTGGTACATTGGTACATTGGTACATTAGTTCGTTGGTACGTTGGGTTGTTGGTACGTTGGGATGTTGGTACATTGATACATTGGTACATTGGTACATTGGTACATTAGTTCGTTGGTATGTTGGTACATTGGTACATTGGTACATTGCTACATTGGTACATTAGTTCGTTGGTACGTTGGTACATTGGTACATTGGTACATTGGTACATTGGTACATTGGTACATTGCTACATTGGTACATTAGTTCGTTGGTACGTTGGGATGTTGGTACGTTGGGATGTTGGTACATTGATACATTGGTACATTGGTACATTGGTACATTGGTACATTAGTTCGTTGGTACGTTGGGATGTTGGTACGTTGGGATGTTGGTACATTGGTACATTGGTACATTGGTACATTGGTACATTGGTACATTGGTACATTGGTACATTGGTACGTTGGTACGTTGGTACGTTGGGATGTTGGTACATTGATACATTGGTACATTGGTACATTGGTACATTGGTACATTGGTACATTGGTACATTGGTACGTTGGTACGTTGGTACATTGGTACATTGGTACATTGGTACATTAGTTCGTTGGTACATTGGTACATTAGTTCGTTGGTACGTTGGTACATTGGTACATTAGTTCGTTGGTACGTTGGGTTGTTGGTACGTTGGGATGTTGGTACATTGATACATTGGTACATTGGTACATTGGTACATTAGTTCGTTGGTACGTTGGGATGTTGGTACATTGGTACATTGGTACATTGCTACATTGGTACATTAGTTCGTTGGTACGTTGGGATGTTGGTACGTTGGGATGTTGGTACATTGATACATTGGTACATTGGTACATTGGTACATTAGTTCGTTGGTACGTTGGGATGTTGGTACATTGGTACATTGGTACATTGCTACATTGGTACATTAGTTCGTTGGTACGTTGGGATGTTGGTACGTTGGGATGTTGGTACATTGATACATTGGTACATTGGTACATTGGTACATTAGTTCGTTGGTACGTTGGGATGTTGGTACATTGGTACATTGGTACATTGGTACATTGCTACATTGGTACATTAGTTCGTTGGTACGTTGGGATGTTGGTACGTTGGGATGTTGGTACATTGATACATTGGTAAATTGGTACATTGGTACATTAGTTCGTTGGTACGTTGGTATATTGGTACATTGGTACATTGGTACATTGCTACATTGGTACATTGGTACATTGCTACATTGGTACATTAGTTCGTTGGTACGTTGGGTTGTTGGTACGTTGGGATGTTGGTACATTGATACATTGGTACATTGGTACATTGGTACATTAGTTCGTTGGTACGTTGGGATGTTGGTACATTGGTACATTGGTACATTGCTACATTGGTACATTAGTTCGTTGGTACGTTGGGATGTTGGTACATTGGTACATTGGTACATTGCTACATTGGTACATTAGTTCGTTGGTACGTTGGGATGTTGGTACGTTGGGATGTTGGTACATTGGTACATTGGTACATTGGTACATTGGTACATTGGTACATTGGTACATTGGTACATTAGTTCGTTGGTACGTTGGGATGTTGGTACATTGGTACATTGGTACATTGGTACATTGGTACATTAGTTCGTTGGTACGTTGGGATGTTGGTACATTGGTACATTGGTACATTGGTACATTGCTACATTGGTACATTAGTTCGTTGGTACGTTGGGATGTTGGTACGTTGGGATGTTGGTACATTGATACATTGGTACATTGGTACATTGGTACATTAGTTCGTTGGTACGTTGGGATGTTGGTACATTGGTACATTGGTACATTGGTACATTGGTAGATTGGTACATTAGTTAGTTGGTACATTGGTACATTGGTACATTGGTACATTGGTACATTGGTACATTAGTTCGTTGGTACGTTGGGATGTTGGTACGTTGGGATGTTGGTACATTGGTACATTGGTACATTGGTACATTGGTACATTAGTTCGTTGGTACATTGGTACATTGGTACATTGGTACATTGGTACATTGGTACATTAGTTCGTTGGTACGTTGGGATGTTGGTACGTTGGGATGTTGGTACATTGGTACATTGGTACATTGGTACATTGGTACATTAGTTCGTTGGTACATTGGTACATTGGTACATTGGTACATTGGTACATTGGTACATTAGTTCGTTGGTACGTTGGGATGTTGGTACGTTGGGATGTTGGTACATTGGTACATAGGTACATTGGTACATTGGTACATTGGTACATTGGTACATTGGTACATTGGTACATTAGTTCGTTGGTACGTTGGGATGTTGGTACGTTGGGATGTTGGTACATTGGTACATTGATACATTGGTACATTGGTACATTGGTACATTAGTTCGTTGGTACGTTGGGATGTTGGTACATTGGTACATTGGTACATTGGTACATTGGTACATTGGTACATTGGTACATTAGTTCGTTGGTACGTTGGGATGTTGGTACGTTGGGATGTTGGTACATTGGTACATTGGTACATTGGTACATTGGTACATTGGTACATTGGTACGTTGGGATGTTGGTACGTTGGGATGTTGGTACATTGGTACATTGGTACATTGGTACATTGGTACATTGGTACATTAGTTCGTTGGTACGTTGGGATGTTGGTACGTTGGGATGTTGGTACATTGGTACATTGGTACATTGGTACATTGGTACATTGGTACATTAGTTCGTTGGTACGTTGGGATGTTGGTACGTTGGGATGTTGGTACATTGGTACATTGGTACATTGGTACATTGGTACATTGGTACATTGGTACATTGGTACATTGGTACATTGGTACATTGGTACATTGGTACATTGGTACATTAGTTCGTTGGTACGTTGGTACATTGGGACGTTGGTACGTTGGGATGTTGGGATGTTGGTACATTGGTACATTGGTACATTGGTATATTGGTACATTGGTACATTAGTTCGTTGGTACGTTGGGATGTTGGTACGTTGGGATGTTGGTACATTGGTACATTGGTACATTGGTACATTGGTACATTGGTACATTTGTACATTGGTACATTAGTTCGTTGGTACGTTGGTACATTGGTACATTAGTTCGTTGGTACGTTGGTACATTGGTACATTGGTACATTGGTACATTGGTACATTGGTACATTGGTACATTAGTTCGTTGGTACGTTGGTACATTGGTACATTGGTACATTAGTTCGTTGGTACGTTGGGATGTTCGTACATTGGTACATTGGTACATTGGTACATTGGTACATTGGTACATTGGTACATTGGTACATTGGTACATTGGTACATTGGTACATTGGTACATTGGTACATTAGTTCGTTGGTACGTTGGGATGTTGGTACGTTGGGATGTTGGTACATTGGTACATTGGTACATTGGTACATTGGTACATTGGTACATTGGTACATTGGTACATTGGTACATTGGTACATTAGTTCGTTGGTACGTTGGGATGTTGGTACGTTGGGATGTTGGGATGTTGGTACATTGGTACATTGGTACATTAGTTCGTTGGTACGTTGGGACGTTGGTACATTGGTACGTTGGGATGTTGGTACATTGGTACATTGGTACATTGGTACATTAGTTCGTTGGTACGTTAGTACATTGGTACATTGGTATATTGGTACATTGGTACGTTGGTACATTAGTTCGTTGGTACGTTGGGATGTTGGTACATTGGTACATTGGTACATTGGTACATTGGTACATTAGTTCGTTGGTACGTTGGGATGTTGGTACATTGGTACATTGGTACGTTGGTACATTGGTACGTTGGGATGTTGGTACGTTGGGATGTTGGTACATTGGTACATAGGTACATTGGTACATTGGTACATTGGTACATTGGTACATTGGTACATTGGTACATTAGTTCGTTGGTACGTTGGGATGTTGGTACGTTGGGATGTTGGTACATTGGTACATTGGTACATTGGTACATTGGTACATTGGTACATTAGTTCGTTGGTACGTTGGGATGTTGGTACATTGGTACATTGGTACATTGGTACATTGGTACATTGGTACATTGGTACATTAGTTCGTTGGTACGTTGGGATGTTGGTACGTTGGGATGTTGGTACATTGGTACATTGGTACATTGGTACATTGGTACATTGGTACATTGGTACGTTGGGATGTTGGTACGTTGGGATGTTGGTACATTGGTACATTGGTACATTGGTACATTGGTACATTGGTACATTAGTTCGTTGGTACGTTGGGATGTTGGTACGTTGGGATGTTGGTACATTGGTACATTGGTACATTGGTACATTGGTACATTGGTACATTAGTTCGTTGGTACGTTGGGATGTTGGTACGTTGGGATGTTGGTACATTGGTACATTGGTACATTGGTACATTGGTACATTGGTACATTGGTACATTGGTACATTGGTACATTGGTACATTGGTACATTGGTACATTAGTTCGTTGGTACGTTGGGATGTTGGTACGTTGGGATGTTGGTACATTGGTACATTGGTACATTGGTACATTGGTACATTGGTACATTGGTACATTGGTACATTGGTACATTGGTACATTGGTACATTGGTACATTGGTACATTGGTACATTGGTACATTGGTACATTGGTACATTAGTTCGTTGGTACGTTGGTACATTGGGACGTTGGTACGTTGGGATGTTGGGATGTTGGTACATTGGTACATTGGTACATTGGTACATTGGTACATTGGTACATTAGTTCGTTGGTACGTTGGGATGTTGGTACGTTGGGATGTTGGTACATTGGTACATTGGTACATTGGTACATTGGTACATTGGTACATTTGTACATTGGTACATTAGTTCGTTGGTACGTTGGTACATTGGTACATTAGTTCGTTGGTACGTTGGTACATTGATACATTGGTACATTGGTACATTGGTACATTGGTACATTGGTACATTAGTTCGTTGGTACGTTGGTACATTGGTACATTGGTACATTAGTTCGTTGGTACGTTGGGATGTTGGTACATTGGTACATTGGTACATTGGTACATTGGTACATTGGTACATTGGTACATTGGTACATTGGTACATTGGTACATTGGTACATTGGTACATTGGTACATTGGTACATTAGTTCGTTGGTACGTTGGGATGTTGGTACGTTGGGATGTTGGGATGTTGGTACATTGGTACATTGGTACATTAGTTCGTTGGTACGTTGGAACGTTGGTACATTGGTACGTTGGGATGTTGGTACATTGGTACATTGGTACATTGGTACATTAGTTCGTTGGTACGTTAGTACATTGGTACATTGGTATATTGGTACATTGGTACGTTGGTACATTAGTTCGTTGGTACGTTGGGATGTTGGTACATTGGTACATTGGTACATTGGTACATTGGTACATTAGTTCGTTGGTACGTTGGGATGTTGGTACATTGGTACATTGGTACGTTGGTACATTGGTACGTTGGGATGTTGGTACGTTGGGATGTTGGTACATTGGTACATTGGTACATTGGTACGTTGGTACATTAGTTCGTTGGTACGTTGGGATGTTGGTACATTGGTACATTGGTACATTGGTACATTGGTACATTAGTTCGTTGGTACGTTGGGATGTTGGTACGTTGGGATGTTGGTACATTGGTACATTGGTACATTGGTACATTGGTACATTGGTACATTGGTACATTGGTACATTAGTTCGTTGGTACGTTGGGATGTTGGTACATTGGTACATTGGTACATTGGTACATTGGTACATTGGTACATTGGTACATTAGTTCGTTGGTACGTTGGGATGTTGGTACGTTGGGATGTTGGTACATTGGTACATTGGTACATTGGTACATTGGTACATTGGTACATTGGTACGTTGGGATGTTGGTACGTTGGGATGTTGGTACATTGGTACATTGGTACATTGGTACATTGGTACATTGGTACATTAGTTCGTTGGTACGTTGGGATGTTGGTACGTTGGGATGTTGGTACATTGGTACATTGGTACATTGGTACATTGGTACATTGGTACATTAGTTCGTTGGTACGTTGGGATGTTGGTACGTTGGGATGTTGGTACATTGGTACATTGGTACATTGGTACATTGGTACATTGGTACATTGGTACATTGGTACATTGGTACATTGGTACATTAGTTCGTTGGTACGTTGGGATGTTGGTACGTTGGGATGTTGGTACATTGGTACATTGGTACATTGGTACATTGGTACATTGGTACATTGGTACATTGGTACATTGGTACATTGGTACATTGGTACATTGGTACATTGGTACATTGGTACATTAGTTCGTTGGTACGTTGGTACATTGGGACGTTGGTACGTTGGGATGTTGGGATGTTGGTACATTGGTACATTGGTACATTGGTACATTGGTACATTGGTACATTAGTTCGTTGGTACGTTGGGATGTTGGTACGTTGGGATGTTGGTACATTGGTACATTGGTACATTGGTACATTGGTACATTGGTACATTTGTACATTGGTACATTAGTTCGTTGGTACGTTGGTACATTGGTACATTAGTTCGTTGGTACGTTGGTACATTGGTACATTGGTACATTGGTACATTGGTACATTGGTACATTGGTACATTAGTTCGTTGGTACGTTGGTACATTGGTACATTGGTACATTAGTTCGTTGGTACGTTGGGATGTTGGTACATTGGTACATTGGTACATTGGTACATTGGTACATTGGTACATTGGTACATTGGTACATTGGTACATTGGTACATTAGTTCGTTGGTACGTTGGGATGTTGGTACGTTGGGATGTTGGTACATTGGTACATTGGTACATTGGTACATTGGTACATTGGTACATTGGTACATTGGTACATTGGTACATTGGTACATTAGTTCGTTGGTACGTTGGGATGTTGGTACGTTGGGATGTTGGGATGTTGGTACATTGGTACATTGGTACATTAGTTCGTTGGTACGTTGGGACGTTGGTACATTGGTACGTTGGGATGTTGGTACATTGGTACATTGGTACATTGGTACATTAGTTCGTTGGTACGTTAGTACATTGGTACATTGGTATATTGGTACATTGGTACGTTGGTACATTAGTTCGTTGGTACGTTGGGATGTTGGTACATTGGTACATTGGTACATTGGTACATTGGTACATTAGTTCGTTGGTACGTTGGGATGTTGGTACATTGGTACATTGGTACGTTGGTACATTGGTACGTTGGGATGTTGGTACGTTGGGATGTTGGTACATTGGTACATTGGTACATTGGTACGTTGGTACATTAGTTCGTTGGTACGTTGGGATGTTGGTACATTGGTACATTGGTACATTGGTACATTGGTACATTAGTTCGTTGGTACGTTGGGATGTTGGTACGTTGGGATGTTGGTACATTGGTACATTGGTACATTGGTACATTGGTACATTGGTACATTGGTACATTGGTACATTGGTACATTGGTACATTAGTTCGTTGGTACGTTGGGATGTTGGTACGTTGGGATGTTGGTACATTGGTACATTGGTACATTGGTACATTGGTACATTAGTTCGTTGGTGCGTTGGGATGTTGGTACGTTGGGATGTTGGTACATTGGTACATTGGTACATTGGTACATTAGTTAGTTGGTACGTTAGTACATTGGTACATTGGTACATTGGTACATTGGTACGTTGGTACATTAGTTCGTTGGTACGTTGGGATGTTGGTACATTGGTACATTGGTACATTGGTACATTGGTACATTAGTTCGTTGGAACGTTGGGATGTTGGTACGTTGGGATGTTGGTACATTGGTACATTGGTACATTGGTACATTGGTACATTAGTTCGTTGGTACGTTGGGATGTTGGTACGTTGGGATGTTGGTACATTGGTACATTGGTACATTGGTACATTAGTTCGTTGGTACGTTAGTACATTGGTACATTGGTACATTGGTACATTGGTACGTTGGTACATTAGTTCGTTGGTACGTTGGGATGTTGTTACATTGGTACATTGGTACATTGGTACATTGGTACATTAGTTCGTTGGTACGTTGGGATGTTGGTACGTTGGGATGTTGGTACATTGGTACATTGGTACATTGGTACATTGGTACATTGGTACATTGGTACATTGGTACATTGGTACATTAGTTCGTTGGTACGTTGGGATGTTGGTACGTTGGGATGTTGGTACGTTGGTACATTGGTACATTGGTACATTGGTACATTAGTTCGTTGGTACGTTGGGATGTTGGTACGTTGGGATGTTGGTACATTGGTACATTGGTACATTGGTACATTGGTACATTGGTACATTGGTACATTGGTACATTGGTACATTGGTACATTGGTACATTGGTACATTGGTACATTGGTACATTGGTACATTAGTTCGTTGGTACGTTGGGATGTTGGTACGTTGGGATGTTGGTACATTGGTACATTGGTACATTGGTACATTGGTACATTGGTACATTGGTACATTGGTACATTGGTACATTGGTACATTAGTTCGTTGGTACGTTGGGACGTTGGTACATTGGTACGTTGGTACATTGGTACATTGGTACATTGGTACATTGGTACATTGGTACATTAGTTCGTTGGTACGTTGGGATGTTGGTACGTTGGGATGTTGGTACATTGGTACATTGGTACATTGGTACATTGGTACATTGGTACATTGGTACGTTGGTACATTGGTACATTGGTACATTGGTACATTGGTACGTTAGTACATTGGTACATTGGTACATTGGTACATTGGTACGTTGGTACATTAGTTCGTTGGTACGTTAGTACATTGGTACATTGGTACATTGGTACATTGGTACGTTGGTACATTAGTTCGTTGGTACGTTGGGATGTTGGTACATTGGTACATTGGTACATTGGTACATTGGTACATTAGTTCGTTGGTACGTTGGGATGTTGGTACGTTGGGATGTTGGTACATTAGTTCGTTGGTACGTTGGTACATTGGTACGTTGGTACATTAGTTCGTTGGTACGTTAGTACATTGGTACATTGGTACATTGGTACATTGGTACATTGGTACATTGGTACATTGGTACATTGGTACATTGGTACATTGGTACATTAGTTCGTTGGTACGTTGGTACATTGGGACGTTGGTACGTTGGGATGTTGGGATGTTGGTACATTGGTACATTGGTACATTGGTACATTGGTACATTGGTACATTAGTTCGTTGGTACGTTGGGATGTTGGTACGTTGGGATGTTGGTACATTGGTACATTGGTACATTGGTACATTGGTACATTGGTACATTTGTACATTGGTACATTAGTTCGTTGGTACGTTGGTACATTGGTACATTAGTTCGTTGGTACGTTGGTACATTGGTACATTGGTACATTGGTACATTGGTACATTGGTACATTGGTACATTAGTTCGTTGGTACGTTGGTACATTGGTACATTGGTACATTAGTTCGTTGGTACGTTGGGATGTTGGTACATTGGTACATTGGTACATTGGTACATTGGTACATTGGTACATTGGTACATTGGTACATTGGTACATTGGTACATTAGTTCGTTGGTACGTTGGGATGTTGGTACGTTGGGATGTTGGTACATTGGTACATTGGTACATTGGTACATTGGTACATTGGTACATTGGTACATTGGTACATTGGTACATTGGTACATTAGTTCGTTGGTACGTTGGGATGTTGGTACGTTGGGATGTTGGGATGTTGGTACATTGGTACATTGGTACATTAGTTCGTTGGTACGTTGGGACGTTGGTACATTGGTACGTTGGGATGTTGGTACATTGGTACATTGGTACATTGGTACATTAGTTCGTTGGTACGTTAGTACATTGGTACATTGGTATATTGGTACATTGGTACGTTGGTACATTAGTTCGTTGGTACGTTGGGATGTTGGTACATTGGTACATTGGTACATTGGTACATTGGTACATTAGTTCGTTGGTACGTTGGGATGTTGGTACATTGGTACATTGGTACGTTGGTACATTGGTACGTTGGGATGTTGGTACGTTGGGATGTTGGTACATTGGTACATTGGTACATTGGTACGTTGGTACATTAGTTCGTTGGTACGTTGGGATGTTGGTACATTGGTACATTGGTACATTGGTACATTGGTACATTAGTTCGTTGGTACGTTGGGATGTTGGTACGTTGGGATGTTGGTACATTGGTACATTGGTACATTGGTACATTGGTACATTGGTACATTGGTACATTGGTACATTGGTACATTGGTACATTAGTTCGTTGGTACGTTGGGATGTTGGTACGTTGGGATGTTGGTACATTGGTACATTGGTACATTGGTACATTGGTACATTAGTTCGTTGGTGCGTTGGGATGTTGGTACGTTGGGATGTTGGTACATTGGTACATTGGTACATTGGTACATTAGTTAGTTGGTACGTTAGTACATTGGTACATTGGTACATTGGTACATTGGTACGTTGGTACATTAGTTCGTTGGTACGTTGGGATGTTGGTACATTGGTACATTGGTACATTGGTACATTGGTACATTAGTTCGTTGGAACGTTGGGATGTTGGTACGTTGGGATGTTGGTACATTGGTACATTGGTACATTGGTACATTGGTACATTAGTTCGTTGGTACGTTGGGATGTTGGTACGTTGGGATGTTGGTACATTGGTACATTGGTACATTGGTACATTAGTTCGTTGGTACGTTAGTACATTGGTACATTGGTACATTGGTACATTGGTACGTTGGTACATTAGTTCGTTGGTACGTTGGGATGTTGTTACATTGGTACATTGGTACATTGGTACATTGGTACATTAGTTCGTTGGTACGTTGGGATGTTGGTACGTTGGGATGTTGGTACATTGGTACATTGGTACATTGGTACATTGGTACATTGGTACATTGGTACATTGGTACATTGGTACATTAGTTCGTTGGTACGTTGGGATGTTGGTACGTTGGGATGTTGGTACGTTGGTACATTGGTACATTGGTACATTGGTACATTAGTTCGTTGGTACGTTGGGATGTTGGTACGTTGGGATGTTGGTACATTGGTACATTGGTACATTGGTACATTGGTACATTGGTACATTGGTACATTGGTACATTGGTACATTGGTACATTGGTACATTGGTACATTGGTACATTGGTACATTGGTACATTAGTTCGTTGGTACGTTGGGATGTTGGTACGTTGGGATGTTGGTACATTGGTACATTGGTACATTGGTACATTGGTACATTGGTACATTGGTACATTGGTACATTGGTACATTGGTACATTAGTTCGTTGGTACGTTGGGACGTTGGTACATTGGTACGTTGGTACATTGGTACATTGGTACATTGGTACATTGGTACATTGGTACATTAGTTCGTTGGTACGTTGGGATGTTGGTACGTTGGGATGTTGGTACATTGGTACATTGGTACATTGGTACATTGGTACATTGGTACATTGGTACGTTGGTACATTGGTACATTGGTACATTGGTACATTGGTACGTTAGTACATTGGTACATTGGTACATTGGTACATTGGTACGTTGGTACATTAGTTCGTTGGTACGTTAGTACATTGGTACATTGGTACATTGGTACATTGGTACGTTGGTACATTAGTTCGTTGGTACGTTGGGATGTTGGTACATTGGTACATTGGTACATTGGTACATTGGTACATTAGTTCGTTGGTACGTTGGGATGTTGGTACGTTGGGATGTTGGTACATTAGTTCGTTGGTACGTTGGTACATTGGTACGTTGGTACATTAGTTCGTTGGTACGTTAGTACATTGGTACATTGGTACATTGGTACATTGGTACGTTGGTACATTAGTTCGTTGGTACGTTGGGATGTTGGTACATTGGTACATTGGTACATTGGTACATTGGTACATTAGTTCGTTGGTACGTTGGGATGTTGGTACGTTGGGATGTTGGTACATTGGTACATTGGTACATTGGTACATTGGTACATTGGTACATTGGTACATTGGTACATTGGTACATTGGTACATTGGTACGTTGGTACATTAGTTCGTTGGTACGTTGGGATGTTGGTACATTGGTACATTGGTACATTGGTACATTGGTACATTAGTTCGTTGGTACGTTGGGATGTTGGTACGTTGGGATGTTGGTACATTGGTACATTGGTACATTGGTACATTGGTACATTGGTACATTGGTACATTGGTACATTGGTACATTAGTTCGTTGGTACATTGGTACATTGGTACATTGGTACATTGGTACATTGGTACATTGGTACATTGGTACATTGGTACATTGGTACATTGGTACGTTGGTACATTAGTTCGTTGGTACGTTGGGACGTTGGTACATTGGTACGTTGGTACATTGGTACATTGGTACATTGGTACATTGGTACATTAGTTCGTTGGTACGTTGGGATGTTGGTACATTGGTACGTTGGGATGTTGGTACGTTGTGTATATATATATATATATATATATATATATATATATATATATATATATATATATAGGTATAAATAGGTTTATATAATAGTATAATACCTATGCAGTTGCTATGAATGAAATTGCAGCAGCGTAGACTCGATATTACGTGTGCTTTTGTTACGAACTGTTAAATACAGAACGAAAATACTTTAAATTAAATTCGTTAATTGCGAAAAAATATTTTAATGAAATGAACAAAATAAAATTATATTATTATTAATCTAAATATACATTAAATAAATATAATAATAATATTTCACATATAGTTAGTGTTGTGACTGCCTATCTATTGTGTAGTATGCGTGGATACTATAGTGTATATATATATATATATATATACATATATATATATGTGTGGATGTTAATTTATTTTATATCAACATAATACACATTTATATAAAATATTGAATGTATATAGCTGATACTGCCATCCTTAAAATCTTAAATTTAATAAATATAAATACGTAAGCTAGTTTTATCCCTCACTATGTTGACAACTCACACTAATTGATCTATCTTGCCTATTTGATTCCTTCGCCATGATATAGTTATCTCTAGGCTAGATATGGTTGACAGTAATGGTACTTCCTTCAACTGGCGTATTCGCTATACTCCAAACATGTCATCTTATATTACATTCTTAAATGTTTCCTTTGACCCCGGCTCCTAATTTATGGTGTACCATGAGGTTCTGTCCTATGCATACTTCTATTATTAATTTATTTATATATATATATATATATATATATATATATAACTTATACGATCTATTATATCCATAGATTTATAGTTTACAGTAAACTATAAATCTATGATTATATCCCAATAAATTCGTGTTCAATATCATATCTCCAGATAATTATTATCTAGTATCATATGCATCCTGTATTAAACTATGGCTTGTCTACAATACCTATATAGCTAAATACCTATCGATTCATGTCTCAATCTTGGTTTCGTATTTGATTTTGATTTTTTTCTAGCCATATTGTTAATATTGCTAATAATGCAAACTATCGTGTATTTAGTAGCATGTCCGTATGTAAACATAGGTAACATAACCTATTAAGTATCTACTGTGTGCAGTCCTTGTTAAATGTACTTGTACATTATCGTATATAGTATTATTCTTCTTTGTTATACCATATTTATCCTTCCTCCATGACGCCATTTTTTAGGTAATAGACAACGTGTTCATAACATTATGAGGCATTTACCTATTGCATTATTCCTCAAACTCCAACACCTTTAATATGTCACTATTTATATATTAATTATTTATATATTATAATATTACTTTAATTCATTTTGTACAAAATTAACGTTAAGAATATTATTAATTAATATATATATTATATGATGATGAATGATGAAATAATGTTTATTAGGCACCGTTACAAAGTGATAACACACTTCGCAAGTGCACGTAAACTAAATAATAATAATAACAAAACACTACAACCACAAAAAACGTAAAAATTAACCAAGTGGGAGTTATACGAATTCAATATAAAAGTTAATAATAATATAATAAAATTAGATATAGGATAGATATGACTTAAGATGAGTATTGGAGGAGTTGGGAGATTTAATGGACTTATAGATGAAGGAAGTGCATTCTAGCTAGATGGGATTATGTAGGTGAATTATCTTTCTGAAATTTTAGGTAGGATGGATGTGGGATAACGAGATGATTACAGTAAGTTGAACGTGTATCGTGGGTGGTGGAGCGAATTAAGAATAAGTAAACTATATATGAAGGAGTCTAGGTATATATATATATATGTATGGGTAATAGAAAGGAGTCGAATTAGGGATCGTTTTTTAAAAGTGAAACAGTTTCGTAAAAGTTGAAAGGAGTCAGTAGAGGAATGATGAGATAGTTTAATATTGAAAATGGATCGTATGGATTATATGATTATGCTGTTTAATGGGGCAATGGAGTTTAAGCAGTAAGGTTATATAATAAAGAAGAACAATAATGAATACGAGAGATTACAATTGAAATATTAAGGATAGCACATAGGGGACGAATAATATGCTTACGGATATATCTGATTCTAAATAAATGATAATTAGCAGGTTTAGAAATGTTAGCAATATGGCTAGAAAAAGATAGATCAGAGTCAAAAACTACACCAAGATGTAGGACTGGATTGGAAGTTAAAATGAGAATCTTGTCAAGGTAAAATAAAGGAAATGAGGGGGAGTTTTTAAGTATATTGCGCTATTTTTGAGGTATTTAGTAGAATATTGTTGGATAGAAGCCATTATTTAATAAAAGAGGCGCACGCAATTAGTTGAGAATTATCTGAAGTGGATATAGGGAGGAATGATTAGAGTTGGATATCGTCAGAATATAAATGATAGAAAACGCCAAGAAATTGGGAAATAATAGACACTATAGGTTATATATATGAATAATATAAGTGGGGATAGGACAGAATCTTACGGGACACCATAGAGTAGAGAGCGGGGGTCAGAAGTGAAATCACATAATTTAATAGATTATAATATATTGTGTATGTACGAGTTAAGCCTTCTGAGGTCACTACCATTAATTCTAGTTATCTCAAGTCTCGATATAAGAATATAATGGTGAAGAGAATGCACAAGATAGATAAAGGAGAACCATTTGACAACTTAGTGAGGGAGACACTTTCACATATTATTCACAATTTGAAAGAGGGCTATCTCAGTTGAGTGACCTTTACGAAATGCACTTTGCAGGAGGAGTTTAGTGGGAGGAGTTTAGTGACATAAATCTATTTATTTTATGGACAACGATTCTTTAAATAATGTTACTAATAATAGGAATTTGGGAGATAGGACGGTATTTAAATAAGAGATTAGGGTTAGAAGAAGTTTTTTTTATATAAAAATGTATATTGTTGTATATTGTTATATAGGTTATATAAGTTATATTTGTTATATACCTAAATATTACTGAAAATAAATTATATCTATTCCATTTTTAATTATTATCAATTATTCCCAAATGTATACAATACTAATATATATATTCAATACATATTATTGTATTCTCTATATTGTTAAAATAGGTAATTTATTAAAATATATATATATATATATATATATATAACATTATAACAAATCAATCTATATTCATGTATATTAGTTCAGATGCAGATACTGATTCAGCGTCGGAGGGGAATTATTATTTAGTGCCGTCCATTCCTGAACTACCCAATTGTGAGCCATATTCTCAAACTCCACCTCACGAAAACATACTGACTATATATATATATATATATATATTATATTATTAATCGCTGGGCAGTATCGCCGATACAGTATCTATTAAGGCAAAAAATCAGTATCGTAGATACATTTGTATTTGTATTTGTATCTATTATAAAAATTATAAAAGTATTTTTAATCGTATCTATTAGTCATAAATAGTATCTACGATACGTATCTACTAAGACAATTATGTAAACAGATACATTTTATTAAATAATATCATTTGGACATCATATGTATTTTATATCAATATTTTATATTTTATATTTTATATTTTAAATACAAATTAATTTTAATATATTTTTAATCAAATATCTTTTGTAAATATTGAAATTAATTCATTGTTAACAATTATGATATATCAATTATAGTGATATTCCAGGGTGATATTATCAAAAACCATTATATACATTTATTGAAAACAAAGAAATTATTTTGATAATACATATATTATCAAAATAATTGTATAATAATAAAATATATTTTATATACTAATTGATTTATAATTCAAAATTATATATTACTTTGAAAGATAAAATCATTTTAATAAATATGATTAATCTAAATAATGATAATTAATAATATATTAATAATTTATTTTTTGTATATTTGATAATTTACTATATTCGTGTTGAACATTCGAAATTAAAGGTCGCTGATTATTTTGAGTTGAAAAATAGTATATTGTAATAATGTATATTTCTCTATAGTATGTAATGGCTCATAGTATAATTTCAGATGAAATAAAGCTAGTATACCAGCGTGAGTACAACAAATGTAGGTGCAACCTATACACTAAAAATTCATCGTTGGTATCATTAAATGTCATTAAATGTCAACACATTTATTCTATATCATCTATTATAATAGATGATATAGAATAAATGTGTAAATAACACGTTATAAGGTGTAAATATGTAATATGTCCTTTTAAAAGGGGTTTCACACAACAAGTTTTTCCGGAAATAAAATCCGGAAATGTTTGCTAGAAAGTTATTTTCTAGCAAGTTAACTATAATTTTAGTCACTTGTTACCAGTTACCTAATTCGTTTAAACACATTTTCGTTTAAGCACATTCGTTCCATCAACTTCTTTATGGAAGTTTTCGGACGTGCTTTTTAATGTATTTATTAAAAAAACGGTATGTTTTGAGATTTAAATTGAGTATTACAGTTGAGTCAATTGACCGGATAGGGTGAAGTAGATCATTCCAGATTTTTGGAACATGGACGGAGAAAGATTTATGTTGGGTAGATGTTAAATATGATAAAACTGGAGTTTTTAATTTTTATTTGTTTATTTTTTTTGTTTGTAAATAGTTATGTTGGGAAGTTGGCGAGATAGTCTGGTGTGTTGGTGTTGGTGTTATGGTGAGTAGATAAATGTATGATGAGTGAACTATTATAAATTATACTGGATTTTATTGGCAGCCAATGTAAGTTGGTTCTTAGAGGAGATATATGTTGTCTGACATGTTTAGATATGTTGAAAAATATATAAATCTGATAGCTAGCTAGTATTTTGAAGGCGATGGAGTTTATTTATTATATTACGAGGCATATATGTCCCTATATGGACAGGATTATAGTAATCAATGTGGGGTAGAATGAGGGATGTAGCGAGAAGATTGCAGTATTAAAATTAATGAAGGGTCTTATTGTTCGTAAGTTTTGTAGTATGTAGTTAATTGACTGTGATAGTGATTTAGTCGGAATGTGAAATTTTAGTGTTGATTAATATACCAAGGGTTTTTACTTTATTAGCATAATAAATACTCAAATTGTTAATGGTAATTTGTAGTGTAAGGAATATAGTAGTAGATGTTTTAATATGCAATGATTCAGTTTTAAGACAGTTTAGTGATAAGGAGTTGTTGGTGAGCCAGTTATGTATATCAGTAATACAGTTGTTAAGTAAATGTATTGCATTGTTAGGGTCTATCAATCTACAGTGTAATATGTCATCTGTATACGAGTGATAGTCGACTATAGATCTATAGTGGGGGTATTTGTCAATAATTTTAAATAAGGGAAGTAGATTAATATTGAATAGGAGTGGACCAAGGACAGACCTTGAGGTACTATATGAGTAAATTTACGAGGTTTCAAATTAGTGAATTTATGCTAATTTGATAAACAAATTACCAGTTAGGTATGAGATGAACCAATCGAGTGAAGTACCAGATATTCCGATAGAGGATAGTCCATTTATAAGGATATCATGGTCAATGGTATAGAAGGCAGCTGATAAATTAAGGAGAATGTAGTGAGTTACCCCATTACTTTCCGACAATTTTCGGGAAATATAGTGACCTTAAAGGGTCCCACTACAACTTGATAGAAAATCACTTTCTAGCAAACATTTCTGGGTATTATTCCGTGTAATGTACCTTTATATGTACTATAAAATTCGACATCGATGAATATATATATATATATATATATATATACATATATATTATATGATATAATATATATCTATATAATTTATATCTATATGTTTATATATATTTTATATAATTATAATGTATTTGTATCTACTAAGATGTATCTACTAAGAAAATTCTGTATTTGTAATTGTATCTACTATTATTTTTTTTAATTAATTGTAGTTGTATCTATTATAAGAAAAAATGTGTAATTGTAATTGTATCTATTATACATTTTTTGAGTATCGTGCCCAGCTCTGTATATATATATATATATATATAAAACTGCCTGTGTGGATCAGTGGCTAAGGCGTCAGACACACAAGCAGTAGGACACGGGTTCGACCCTCGTCCGGACCATTAATTAATTTTATAAAATGGGTCTTAAAATATTATTTAGAAGTGATCTTATATAATTGTGTATAAATAAATGATCGGCTCTCGTTAAAACCATGGATGCCTTAACATGAGAGCGGCTTCGTAGGGACATTAGAGCAATATATGGTTATAAGTGAAAACTTCATCTAAGTTCCTGGATGGGATGAAAGGACTCCACCAAATAAAAAAAATAACAAATATATATAGGTATTGGTCCGTAGTAATCTATATATAGGTTATAATTATATGATTACAATACACAACCTAAGTTGTCACTTGTCAATTGACAATACCTAGCTTACTACTGGTCTAATAAACATATATAGATTACTACTGGCCTGATACCTATATAGATATTATATAGATTACTACTGGCCTGCTACCTATGTATAGATTACTACTGGCCTAATACCTATATACAGAGCTGAGCACGATACTCAAAAAATGTATAATAGATACAATTACAATTACACATTTTTTTCTTATAATAGATACTATTACAATAACTTTAAAAAAAATCATAGTAGATACAATTACAAATACAGAAATTTCTTAGTATATACAAATACATTATAATTATATACAATATATATAAGTATATAGATATAAAATATATAGATATATATTATATCATATAAAATATATTTATATATATATATATATATATATTCATCGATTTCGAATTTGATAGTACATATCAAGGTACATTATACAGAAATAATGTCCAGAAATGTTTGCTAGAAATTGATTTTCTAGCAAGTTGTAGTGGGACCCCTTTAAAGTTACTATATTTCCGGAATTTGTTAGGAAAGTAAGAGGGTTACTCACTACATTCTCCTTGATTTATAGTTGAAGGCATGCCTTCGATACCCTTAACCATAATATCCTTATAAATCGACTATCCTCTATCGGAATATATAGTACTGCACTCGATTGGTTCATCTCATACCTAATTGGTCATTTTTTTTACCAAATTAGTATAAATTCACTAATTTCTAAACCGCGTAAAAATACTCCTGGAGTACCTCGAGGATCTGTCCTTAGTCCACTCCTATTCAATATCTATATACTTCCCTTATTTAAAATTATTAACAAATACCCCCACCATAGAGTATCACTCGTATGATGATGACATTTAAGTGCACTGTAGTTTGATAGACCATAACAATGACATAAATGTACTTAACAACTGCATTACTGATATACATATCTCCAACAGGATCACCAATAACTCATTCTCACTAAACAGTTTTAAAATGAATCACTGCGTATTAAAACATCTACTACTATATTCCTTCCACCACAAATTACCATTAACAATTTAACAATTTGAGTATTTCTTATGCTAATAAAGTAACAATTATTGGTATATTAATCGACTCGAGTTGATCAACACAACAATCTGACTAAATCATTATCACAGTCAATTAACTACATACTACACATATTACTAACAATAAGACCCTTCATTAATTTTAATACTGCAAAACTTCTCGCTACATCCCTCATTCTAGCTCACCTTGATTACTGTAATTCCTGTCTATATGCCTCCTTACAATTTATACTTGGGATACCCCCTTTAGATATTATAATCATTCTTTATAGAAGATACAATATTTCATTACATGGTCATAATGAGTATTCTACTGATCCATATTTTAATCTAGGAAATTTCAATGCACTTCTAAAACTATGTATAAACTCTGGAAATGATATATTAAAAGAACACTTATTAATGTGTAGTAAATTGCTAAATACACCTAAAAAAAAACAGAATGAATTGATATTTTAATGTGGTGAATATATTAAAGAAATAATAAGTATTCTTCAATTATAATTGATGATATAAAAAAAGCTAAATATTGTAGTAAATACTGTTATGTTATACCTATGTAATATAATATGGTTAGGTATGTGTGTGTGTGTATCCCGCAGCTGTCACCATGTTATGTTATACCTATGTAATGTAATATGGTTAGGTTGTGTGTGTGTATCCCGCAGCTTTTGCGGATAGTATCAATAGGCAAGGGTCCAGTATCAAAGTTTATTAAGAACACCAATGTATAAAACGAGCGATACGTTATATATACTATTGGTGGGCGGGGCTTCGTGGGAAGCGCTCAGCCAATAGGGAGCCATGCACGATGTCACGGTCTACGGATTGCATTGCGGAATGCAGTTTACCGATATCGTATGCCCGTTTCTTATATTTAGGATGCACGACGTGCATTGCACGTTATATAATATTGGATATCTATATACGCAGATATATATGTATATGTAAATACGTACATATATATATATATATATATATATCTATATAAGTTATAGTAACATATAGATATGTATATCTGTACACATGTAGATATATATATATATATATATATGTATAGATATAGTCTTAGTACTACGTGGATATATATATATATACGAATACATGTATATGTGTAGACATATGACAAATACAATTGTAGAAGTATCTAACAAATGTCGTTAATTCAAAATATGAGGCATATTATTAGAAATCTGCAAATTTTTTAAATATTCTGCTAAGATAATAACCTTAAGGTTTAAGGTTTATTAGAAGAAAATATTACATATATTTGTGTTGAATCTTCTAAAAAGAAATTAGTTAAGTAAAACGAGATGAGTTGCCAGACATGATGCTTTGCGAGTATTTATCGAACTGTATCAAGCAATACTGAAAAATGTTAGAAATATATGAAGATAAAACATGGAATTCAGAAAGTATAACAAAAGTTAACGGTCTTTACAATTCTATGATTAATACTCAATGCAGTATGTCATTAATTGTATGTAATAATTCAATTAATTTCATAGAAAATTTAACAAATGCTCTCCAGGGTAGGTCAATAGACGCATATAAGGCAAATCATGATATTCAAAGTGTAATTAAAGGGATACAAGTTTATAGAGATACTATTGATGAAGTATAATTAGAATGGAATGAAGAAGCATTACATTTATTATCATATTCAAATAAAGGAATTTCTTTACCAAGGTTAAATAAAAGACACCTGTTTCATCATCTGAAGAGTATTTAAAAAAGTAATATCTATTACATTCTTGGATTATTTGATAATGGAGATGAAAGAAAGATTCAATAAATACATATTGTATATATCTATCGGAGCATTATTAATTCCAAAAGTAATGAATGAAAACAAGGATTCATGGAAAGAAAATATATTAAAGTTTTATGAATTAGTAAAAGATGATTTACCAGATACATTTAATAAAAACCGAATTGATTTGCTGGAAAGTTAAATGGACAGAGAATAAAGATCTATAGATATATGTAGGTATTATACCTAATATATGTAAGTATTATACCTATACCTAATACGATAATAATTGTTAAGTACTTAAGTATTCTCGATAAAATGTCAAGGTAAATTGAAATTATTAAATAATTTATAATTTATATATATTATTATACAAACTTTTTCCTAATATCTATGAAATGCTTTTATTGATGGCTACTACTCCAGTTACCTTGTGTGCATGTGATCGTTCATTTAACCGATTAATAATAATAAAGACATATTTACCTTCGATTATGAGTGAAGATCAACTAAATAGACTTTCTTTATATATATATATATATATAAAGATCGAGATATACATAGAGATCGATTGTGATTATATTATTTCCAAATTTGAAATACGTAATCCAAGAATAATGCAATTGATTAATATATTGGATTAATAGTTTTTATTCAATAAAATATAAAATAGTATTCTATTTAATTTAATATAGTATTTAATTTATAAATTTTATCAATTGAATATTATCATAGTAAATATGTCTTATTTTAAAAATATACTTTTATTTGAATGTCAGCCCCCCCTTGAAAAATGTATGTATCCGCCCCTGTCTATGATATTGTATTAATCATTATTTTGTAATGTTTTCCAAGGTATTGCAAGACTACGTAGTATTTAATTAATAATTGTTATTTTTACCATATATAATGTAATCAATTGGTATCATATAGTATCATATAAGTAAACCACCGCCTTTGACTCAGCGTACATTGTACGTCGTACATTGAGTAGATATTTGTATCCAATTCAATACATTTATATAATTAAATTATATGTAATTCACTATATCATATAGTCTATATTATATACATTCAATATATGCATTTAATTCAATTGACTTATTATTGAAATATAATACCATATAATAAATATTATTTACAATTAATAACAATTTATATTACATAGGTATTATAATATACCTACATATATATTGTTTCGAATTATGAAATAAAATCGTACGATTAATATATATTAATTAAATATATAAATAATATCATGATCGGGATCCGGATCAGGATCGGGTAATGAATTGAGGATCGGGAAAAGGATCGCATAAGAGAATAAATAGAGGATCGGGATCGGTGCCCATCACTGACAATACTATATAAATCCTTACCTTACCTTACCGGATCGGGATAGTTTCCCGAGCACTTTCAACAATTTTCTTCCACGTCATCCTGTCTTTCATAGCTGTCTTCAGTTCTTCAGTCGTCAGTCCCGTATCATCACATAACTGTTTTACATAGGTTTTTCTGGGTCGTCCAATCTTTGTTGTACCATGGTTCGGTGTCCACAACAAAACATCTTTTACGATTTCTTCCTCACTTCAATAACAGTGGCCTGCGAAACGTGTTCTTCGTATACGTATTATACTTGTTAGTGGTGGAATATTTCCGTAAAGGCGAATCTTTGTTGGATGCTATTTCCATGATATATTTAATATGGCTCTCAACATTCTTGTGTAAGTTCCATCGAGTTTTTTCTCATGTTTTTTAGTTAGGGTACAAGCTTCAGAGCCGTATAATAGAACAGATTCTACCACGGCTCTAAAGAAGTTCCTCTTTAAAGTTGTGCAGAGTGGTGATTTCCATATGGAACTTAACTTGTCTAGAGCTGCCCAGGATTTAGCTATTCATATTTTTATTTCTTTATCGGTCGATTCTATTTCGCTTCCAAGATAAATGAAATTATCGACATTTTTCAAGACTTCCCCATCTATAGATTTTACCATTTTATTTGAGTTTATGTTCATGTATTGCGTCTTTTTAATATTTACTTTGAGACCTACTGTTTTCCCACTTTCTTCTAAGACATTCAGTAGGTTTTCAGCATTTCTGCTAGAATCTGCAAATATTACAAGGTCATCAGCATAATCTGCATCTGTTATCTTGATTTCTGGATATCTTCTACTTCGTTGTTTCGATAGTGTTAGGCCTAGATCTTTATTTTTATCAATAGATGTTCTTAATACGTAATCGAGTGTAATAATAAATAATAAAGGTGCCAGAGTATCTCCCTGTAGAACACCTGCATTTATATCAAAATATTCTGTGTCACCATCAGGTGACCGTACCATTGATTTAGTATCTCTATATAGTATCATAATTGCGTTGATTATCTTCATTGGAATACCGTATGTCTTAAGAATTTGTGCCATTTTTGCTCTATGTATTGAGTCGAAAGCTTTAGAGAAATCTACAAATATTAGGCTGGCCTCAAGATTCTTTTCTTTAACACCTTCGATTATCCTTCTTACAGTTAGAATTTGTCCGACGGTTGATCTGTTATTTCTGAAACCATTTTGATTTGGTCTGAGGATCATATCTAGGGTGGGTTGTATTCTTTCTCTTAGTAGCGTATTATATATTTTAGCCGCGATACATGTTAGTGTAATACCTCTATAATTGTCTGTAACAGTGAGGTCACCTTTCTTTGGGAATGGGAGGATGCAACCTTTCGTCCAGTATTCAATTGGTTTCTGAGAGTACACATCGTTGCAGAATTCTAGTAATATATGATTGAAGTGACCTGTCTTCCATACTTCGGCTGGTATTTCATCTAATCCGGCGGTTTTATTTTTCTTTGTTTTTCTGAGTACCATTTCAAGTTCTTTTATAGTAAATGGACCTTGCTCAATCTGAAGCTCTTTGTCCACTATTTTTACTATGTCTTGATTAGTTGTTATCGGATTTTTTCCTAGTAATGGAGAGAAATGTTGTTTCCATTTTTGTATACGCTCTTTGTCATCTTTTGCTTTAATTTTAGATCTATTTGTTGTCTTTCTACCAGTAATGTTGTTTACAATTTGCCATGCTATAGCGGATTTCTTATTATCTGCAGCTGTCTTGATATCATCTATTTGTTTTTGCAAATATTTAGTTTGCTCGTTTATATATGTATCTTGGAGGTTTTTTCTAGCTTTGTTAAACTCTATTTTTTGGTTAGTGTTAGCATTATCTTTCATTTTCAATGATAATTGTTTCAGTGCGTTTCGTTTCTCTATTATATTTATATTTTCCCATGGTACTCTTTTCTTTTCTTTTGTTTTAATCGGTATAAATTTCTTTGTTGCTTCTGCATGAGAATCAACAAATGCTAAGTATTTATCATTTGTACTTTTACATGATTTAATTGAGTCTTCGAAATGTTGTTTTAGATAGGTTGTATAATTCTTTTCAATAGATTTGTCTTTTGTCAGAGTAGTCCAGTCATATCGTTTTTTGTTAACTATTTACTTTTTATTAGATCTTAAACTTAATTTAATGTAGCGGTAACAATTCTATGATCAGAGTAAACACCTTCGAAAGTATTGTAGGCTTCACAGTTCCTAGTACTATTTATCCATTTATTATTGACAATTATATAATCCAGTTGGGATTTGAAGCCATTTGGATGTGTATGAGTCCATAGTTTACCACTTTTCTTTTGAAATTTAGTATTTAAACTTTTCAAACCGTTTTCAATTATGAAGTGATCAAGTAGATAACCGTTTCTATTAGTTTCAGTATGATATGCAAATTTATTATCATGATCAATACCCAGATGTGCATTGAAATCACCTGCTATTATTAAAACATTATGTTTTGGTACATAGCGAGTAAATGAACTCATGTTATTATAAAATTCAGAAACATCATCTTCATCAGAAACATTTGTTGGGCTATAACAGGAAACTACTGTCGTAATAGGGTTTCCATTGAAGTTTGCTGTAATTATTCTAGGACTTATTTTTTCCACATTTATTAAAGATTTTATTGCACTGGGACTTAGAAGTAGGCCTATTCCACCAATTGAGCTGTTCGATTTATTTTTCCATGAAGATGCTGTCACAAGAGTCCATCCATAGTTTAAAATATTATATTTAATATCGATATCCTTATGGTATAATCTATGTTCTTGTATGCATATTATGTCAATATCGTGTTCTATAGCAGATGCTACAAGTTCAGATGATTGGCAGTCACTTTTAAAAGTTCTGATGTTGAAAGTCGATATATGTATATTTTTTGAACTCTTTAAAAACTTAGGTGTCTGGTGTATTAATGAGTTTAGGAGATATAAATCCTAATCAATTACTAATTGAATTTATAATTACATTTAATAATGTGACATTATAAACAAATATTTATTTACTAAATGTATCTATTTAAATATTAATATATCGTGAATTGAGTACTAAATTTTAATATAAAATTAATTAAATATTCAAATAGAAGTATATGAAAGAAATCCGCCGATTATTATTATAATATCATAGTTCAAGATGGCCGGTACTTACCTATGTTACTAAAAATGCATTACTTGATAAGTAAAACTGCACAATTTAAAATAATTTGACCGAGTAAAGCATAATATAATATTTTATAATAACACAATATTTTATAAGTTCACTACAGGATAAAATGCAGCTACAAAAAAACAGAAAAATAAAACCAAACAAAAGAAATCAAACAACACCAAAATATCAATCCGCAAATATATATATATTAAATATTGTATAATTAACAAATATGGTGTGCCTAATTTCATGTGTATATCACATGGAATATTATATTCAATATATCGATATATGATCATATCAGTCAGAATATTTTAAAATAAGCAGAAGTGCGTAAAAGATGTATTTGACTGACATATAAATATTACAATAATAATTATATTTTTAATATCGAAGCAGGTCGCCGATTGTTATTATTATAATAATTATAAGAATTTGTGTTACAAATATTTTGTTACTATAAAATAAATTGTGCAGTTTTGATTATTAAGTAATTTATTTTAGTAATACATGCAAGTACCGCCCATATTGAACTATGATAATTTTTCAGATAATTAATAATAGATATATTGAATATATTTAATATATTAAATATATATATATTAATATAATATTAATTATTTAATATCAAAAATATATTTATTTTCCACTTTTATTTATGTAATATTCAAATATAATGTTCATTTATATAATTATTATTATAATAATTATATTAATCTAATTATTAAATATATACTTTTAAATTATTTATTAATCACCAATCAAATATTTTATAAATGTAATGTGGCTTTGAAAATTGATAATTAATGGGCGGCTATTATAGCAATTATATTAATTATATATATTTAGGAATACTAAGTTTTCAATAATTTATGTTAACATAATTACAAAGGCATTTTATATATTTTAATTAGTGTATTAACAATGATTTTGCGAAGCTTAACCTTCGGAAAATCTTTGATTATATTATTATTTTCTTTGTGAATTTAACCACAAACATTAGAATTGTGAACCAAGTTCTAATGTCTATCCGAATGTCTATTTTATAGAATAGTAAAATATATAAAATGTCAGGATGTCAAAATATTAAAATATGAAATTCCTACAAATATGAATAATAGTAATATTTAGTCACGTATAATAAGAATATATTCGTATTTCATCAATACGATACCTATTAATGCAGTTAAGGGTTATGAATCTTTTCAAAATACATCAGACGACATCAATTTGATGATCAAATGAAATTAATTTTTTTTATCTTTGTATAATTATTATAATTATAATTGTATTATAATAATACAGACTGTATTCAATAACTCATTTAATAAATGTCACAAGAAATTATTGCGGAAGAGAATCATACACTATCTACACTTACAAAGTATGAAAATAGTACACCCAAGGTTACTGCATATATTTAATACACTTTTCAAATAATATTGATAAATTTTGTGGTAGCTTACGCCCCACAGAGGCATATACCAAGTAAGATTCAGCGCACTTGTTAGAACTTGATTGAACTTATTTTTGACTATTGATATGAACTCATGTATTATAATAATAATTATGTAATTTGATTCATTTACGAAGTATATATTTATATAATAATGCTATAATAATACATATCCATATAAAATAATTAGGTTACACTAATATATTTATAGTAGTTGTGATAATATGATATTAGTAGGTTACTGCACGAGTTGGGAACGGTTTTAAAAATGATCAGAAAATTGAAGCGGTCGGCGAGCGCGCATAGTGTATAGAGTAAAACATAGATTATATGTTAATATTCAGTGAATATTATTAACGCATCAATGACTACCTATATTGATAAACCTCATATAAGAGCAAATAAAGCAAATAAGATATATATATATATATATATATATATATATATATATATATATGTGTGTGTGTGTGTGTGTGTGTGTCATCGATATAAAGAAAGTGGATAAGCAATTGAATGTAGTGTATGGCACTATCCGCTACTGGCGCTGCAGTCGAAACCCACTATCTGGCCCACTATTATACCTATATCAGATTTTGGTTTTAACAACCGGGTAATTGTAGAAGCGGAGCTTATCGAGATATATATATATATATATATATATATATATATATATTGATAATTACTACCAATTTTAATGTACTATCTATACTTCGCGATCCAAGAAGTAAATATAATTTACTTACTATGTTATCAATCGTGTTGTTTCTTAGATCTTATTTATTTTATGATTATATTGGCATTGTTTTCATTACCCATGTGCACACGCATTTATACTATTCACCGTCACGCTCAGATACACATCATTTCACAATCACACTATTAAATATATATCATCACACTATTAAATACAAATCATTTCTCAATCACACTATTACATAATATTACATAACATCCATTTATACTTTCAATAATAATAACAATAACATAACATGTAACTAGTTACACGGTTACACTCACCCCCAAACAAAAATAAACAAAAATAAAATAAAAAATAAACTCACTCACTCAAATTAACAATACAAACGATTACGCTCACCCCGAAACAAAATAAACAAAAAATAATAAAAAATAAACTCACTCATAAAAATAAAAATAATAAAAATAAGCTCATTCACCCCCAAACAAAATAAATTCACACTACTATTACATTCTTTCTATATTAACTTCCATTTTCTTCATATTACTGCGGTGTAATACCTTCGATTTTCCATCTCCCGTTTCTATTTCATAAGTTTCATTCGTTCCCATTCTTCTTACCACACTCCAGATATTGTCGGACCATATGTTCATCAGTTTCTTCCTCCCTAGTTCTCTTCTCTTAATTCTTACCTTATCTCCATAATATAATCGAGTATCTACTACTTTACTATTTATTCCATCACTCCTCTTCTTCCATGCTTTTTCTAAAGCTATCTTTACTTTGTACTTAGTTTCAATGATCCTCTTACCCATTCCTATTATCCAGTCATCCTTACATCTGTTTATATTACCTAATATTTTCTGTTGTATCGGTATTCTCTCTTCTCTCCCGAACATTAAGAAGAATGGTGAGTAACCAGTGGATGAATGTTCTAGTATATTATATGCATGAATTAACTCATTCAGGTATAGTGGCCATTTAGATTTTTTTTCTTCAGATAACGATCTTAGTAATGATAACAGGGTTCTATTCATTCTTTCAGTTTGACCATTACCGGCTGGGTGGTAAGATGTTGTTTTGCTTTGATTAATACATAATAACATACATAGTTCCTTTATTAATGATGAAACAAAATTCCTTCCTTGATCTGAATGTATTCTTTCGGGTATTCCGAAATTATATATCCACTCATTTAAAATAACTTTTGCCACTGTTAAAGCAGATTGATTTCTAGTGGCAACAGCCTTTGTAAATTTAGTAAAGATATCTGTGATTACTAAAATTGAATCTCTACCGTCTGATGATTTGTCAACAGTTATGAAATCTATTGATATCATCTCTAGTGGTCTACTCGCTGATAACCTTCCCATTTTTACGGGCCCATCTCCTACTCCCTTACTTTTGTTGCATACTGTACATCCTTTAATGTAATCACGGATATCTTTATATTTCCCTTTCCAATTCATTTCTAAATTAACTCTATGAATTACCCTTTCTATACCTTGGTGTCCACAGCCATCGTGTATTCCTTCTAATATCTGAAATATTAAGGATCTTGGAATCATAATCCTCCTACATGCTTCATTTCCCCATCTATTCGCAAATAAAACACCATCTATTATTTCAAATTTTGTATTACCTTTTTCTACTTTTTCTCGTATCGCACATAGTTCATCATCCTCTTTCTGTTTACTAATGATCTCCTCTCTACTGAACATTGGTATTAAGTCTGTACCTAGGTCAGTATTACTTACTTTGTCTATTACTACCAAACCCTTCGAATTAACTTCTACATTATTTAATCTGGATAATGCATCCGCGTTTACGTTCTCCCTTCCCTTTCTATATATATAATTTAGTTTGAAAGGGGCTAATTTCGAAACTCCTCTCTGTTCATAAGCACTTAATTTATGTGTTGAATTTATATATGATAGTGCAATATTATCGGTATATACATCACATTCGGTTCCAATCAAATAATGATTAAATTTCTTTGTTACTGCCCATACCAGGGCGTTAAACTCTAACCGTTTCGAAGAATAATCAGGCTTCCTCCAACTTTTTGGTACCGTTTTACTAGCATATGATATAACCTTCATTTTTCCTTTACATTCCTGGCTCAAAACCGCTCCTAATCCATAGTCTGAAGCATCTATATCTAATCTGAATTTCCTATGATAATCTGGGTATCCCAGTATTGGTGTTGAACACAATTTGATTTTAAGATTCTCAAAAGCTTCTAATGCTTCTATACTCCACACTAATTCAATCTTAGTACTTGATCTCCTCCCTATTACTGTACCTCTCTCATTATTCTTCTCTATAATCAATTCATGTAGTGGTCTACATAGACTAGTAAATTTAGGTATAAATTTACCATAATAAGAGGCAAAACCTATAAATGAACGTAATTGTTTAATCGTTTGTGGTTTCTCCCAATCTCTAACTACTTTTAGTTTATCATCATCTGTCGCTATCCCATCTTCTGAAATTATATGTCCTAGAAAACTAACTGATTTATGGAACCACGAGCATTTTTCACTGTTTAATCGAAGATTTACAGATTGGAGTCTTTCTAGTACAATTTCTATTAGTTTGAGATGTTCTTCAATTGTATGTGAATATATAAGGATATCATCTAAATAACATATTACTCCCTGCATTAACTCTCTCCTAAATAAATTGGCCATTATTCTTTGGAAAGTTGCTGGTGCATTTGCAAGACCAAATGGCATCCTTTTAAAATTATAAAGACCAAACGGTGTCGAAAATGCGGTTTTGTTTTGGTCCTCTGGTATTACAGGTATCTGACTATATGCTGACTTTAGATCAAGTGTGGTAAACCATATTGACCCTGCTACAGCGTCCAACGAATCGTCAACTCTAGGTAATGGATATTGATCTCTTACCACTTTCGCATTTAGTTTACGATAATCCACGCACATTCTTAGTTCTCCAGATTTCTTTTTAACTAACACAATAGGACTGGAATACATACTTGATGATTCTTCTATAACTCCTTCCCTTATTAGATTATTTATATGATCTTTGACTGCTTTCACTTCAGTTGGAGGAATCCTTCTGTAAGGTTGACATACTGGTATGTCATTTATCGTCCTTATACGATGACTACCAGCAGATGAAGGAGAATTAATACCACTTACTGCAAATATATCCTCATATTTATTTAATAAATTTTCTAATAACTTTCTCGTATTACTATCTATATGTATATCCTCATTTATTAATCTCTTATGAATTTCTAATGCATTTACCTTAACCGTTTTATCCCCTGTTCCTAACGTTGTCTGTTTACCTATAAACCTTAGTTCCCTTAATATATTCATACCTATTATTTTTAATGTATCATTATTCGTAACTAAAAATCCCTTATTCCTAATTATTATACCCGAAATTCTAATATCCGTCATAAAATATCCTATATATTTCATAGTATCTCCACTTGCTGATTTAACTATTAGCCAATCAGGTTTAGTCTGTAGTTTTACTCCATATAATTTTTCAAAAAACCACAATGGAACAATTGATACTTGACTTCCGGTGTCTAACGTACAATTTAAAGTATGTTGTCCTATGTTAATATTCACTGTTTCACAACTACCTATTAAACCAACGCGCTGTTTACAATTTTCCCAATGCGCACTTAATTGGGAAAATTGTAAAAATTTCTACAGACATTTGCTAAATGGCCATGCATGCCACATCTATAGCATTGTATTGGTCTACCTCTATATCCCATATAACCCCCTCTACTTATAGTACTATTTTCTCTATATGTACCTCTCTCATTATTTCCTCTATACATAACACCATTTCCTCTATACATACCACCATTCCCTCTACTCATACCACCATTTCCTCTACTCATATCACTATTTTCCCTATACATTTCACCATTTCCTGTACTCATATCACTATTTCCTCTATATATACCACCATTTCCTCTACTCATATCACTATTTCCTCTACTCATGTCACCATTTCCTCTATACATATCACTATTTCCTCTACTCATATCACTATTTCCTCTATACATATCACTATTTCCTCTATACATATCACTATTTCCTCTATACATATCACTATTTCCTCTACTCATATCACTATTTCCTCTATACATATCACTATTTCCTCTATACATATCACTATTTCCTCTATACATATCACTATTTATTCTATAACAATTTACATCATTACTATCATCCCCCACAATATTCCATTTCCGAATATGATCTCTTATTTCCTTGAATGATAAAGCATTCTTATTAATAAGGCTCCTCCTCAACTCATTAGATATTAAGTTCTTCCTTATACTTTCTACAACTACTCCCTCCCATTTTTCCTCCTGTTGTTTCAATTCTAGCCCTAGTCCTAACATCGCATCTAAATATTCCATAACTCCTTCCTCACTACTCTGTTTCCTAGCCATAATTCTATATATTATTTCGTTTATACTATTTTCGAATTCGAATCTATCTAATAATGCCTTCCTAATTTGATCTACCTTAGTTAAGTCCTCCCCTAACATTAATACCTCTATTCTAGCCTGCCCTGCTAAGTGATATAATATATATGATGCCGCCGCATCCTCTTTCAACCCTTTTATGGCTATACAGCTATCGGCACTGTCTAACCATATCTTAACGCTACTGCTACCATCATACATGCTTAATTTATTATACGAAGTATCATCTACTCCTAATTTTATATCTTTAGTATCGGTCATAGTGCCCGACCTTAACTTCATAAACTATTATATAAATAAAGATTAAATATAATAAATAATAATATAAAATATAAATATAATCAATTATAATATATAATAATAAATATAATCAATATAATAAATCAGTATTTAATACTATATCTTATTATGATAATCCACAATTTATCATACACGATTTATATCACACAATATTTCACAATGGGTAATGTCCACTGCACAATATAATCATAGAACAAATAAACCTGTGGTCCCTATGATCCTATGACTGGCTCTTCTGTGTTACCGGGTACCGTGTGTACTTCCGGGTTTCTCGTATTACTCCTGAGCGATTGATTTCTTGGATCCCGCCGCTGTCACCAAATGTAGCCTTGCCGGCTGGGTTCGCGATCCAAGAAGTAAATATAATTTACTTACTATGTTATCAATCGTGTTGTTTCTTAGATCTTATTTATTTTATGATTATATTGGCATTGTTTTCATTACCCATGTGCACACGCATTTATACTATTCACCGTCACGCTCAGATACACATCATTTCACAATCACACTATTAAATATATATCATCACACTATTAAATACAAATCATTTCTCAATCACACTATTACATAATATTACATAACATCCATTTATACTTTCAATAATAATAACAATAACATAACATGTAACTAGTTACACGGTTACATATATATATATATATATATTGATAATTACTACCAATTTTAATGTACTATCTATACTAAAAATAAAATTATATATTTAAAATACATAATATCAACATTCCTCGTAATTTTGTGTATTCAAATTGATATAATACTATTTTATTGATTTTATTGATATTTATAATTTAAATCCATTGATATAGATAGAAGTCACTTTAATCTATTTCAACGAAAAGCCTACTGTTTTAATATTTTACATATATAATATGATTAATATCCAATCAAAATATCTGATACCATTTTGTTAATTTATTGATAAAAGGGGGGGAGATCCACGAAAGGCGAATTGAAAATGCGAATGCGAGCGAGTGGGGTCAAAAAGGGGCGGAGCTTAGACGCTCACCGGATTATCTAATGCCTGAGTTATTTTTAGATAAGATACACTGTATGTGTATATTTTACAGTGTATTTAGGCGTAGTACTACACGTGTGAATACGCTATGCTATATATATATATATATATATATATATATATATATATATATATAGTATTTATGCATAGTAATACTCGTGTGTTTTACATTCGTATTGAAATTCTATTAACTGATATTAATTATATGTACTATTTATATACTGTATTTGTATGTGACTATGTATATATTACTGTTTACAACTTATTTTGCGTCTAAGCTCCACCCCCTTTTGACCCCGCTCGCTCGCATTCGCATTTTCAATTCGCCGTTCCTGACTATTATCCGATAAAAGTGTCATTCAAATGTCTATCTTTAACATGCATTGCGTGCGTCAATTGCTTATCCACTTTCTTTATATAGATGGGATATGTTTGTGTGTGTGTATATATATATATATATATATATATATATATATATATATATATATATATATATCTATATTTGTGTTCATCATGTATATATTTGTTGTATACGAATATATAACCTTTATATTTATACATAACCTCTATATTTATACATAAAAAGATATTTATAAATAAAAAGATTACATTCATTAAATTAACATTAATATTATACCTATTTATTAACTTTTTAATGAGAATATATATTGGTTTTTATTTATTATATAGTATAATATAAAATAATATTTGAGATTTTAGTTGTATTTTTATATTTATTAAAATATATATTATAAGTATTTATAATAAATAAAATATTTATATATCAAAATTATATATAATTACATAAAAGTTTATATATAAAAGTTTCAAATATAATATAATTTTATATAAAATAGCATGCTTACAATTAACAATACATTTTTCTATAATTTATTACATATAATAAAAATACAAAGAGTATATATAATTACATAAAAGTTTATTGATAAAAAACATAGGCAAATCGTGTTTCATTATTATTATATAATACATATATTATATATGATATATAATTATTGATTTTCAATATGTATTATATCATCACGTGGTGATATTAGATGTTCACCATGTTTTAATAGTACATCTGCTGAAATATTATTATTGATATATGAATTAAATAGAATAATTAATTGGATATTATTGATTCTATATCTTTTTTTTTGAATTCTGGCATCTTTACTTAAATGTACCATTGATACAATGATAACTGTTTGCTCCGCCTCTTTATGTATTAAACCAATCAATTGGTATAAACCATGATGATTTCTCTTAGCATTCAGTTTGAGGCGTAAATTCCAACCTTCAGTCATTATTGGTCCGGGTACTTTGATTCAAAACAGAGATCCCATCAACACCATGAAAGTGGGCATTTAACCACTGCCTGTGCATATATTCTCCTAATTGTTTTAGCTGAGGAGAATTATCCGGGATAAATTTACGAATTTTTTCGTAATTTTCCTGGATATGTTCTGCAGGAAGCAGTAAAGCTCCTGATGATATATCTACATGTATTAGATCTGGCATAGCTGTCTGAAAGTCCTAGACTCCTTGCATATTTCATAACTGCCTATTAAATAAATTAAGGGGAGGTCGCAGCGCTCGCGCGAATAGTCAAAAACACATGTAACAGATGGGCATATACATGGTATATGCAAATAAGGCTAACAATAGAACTATTCAGTGTATTGAGCTAATTTTTTTTTTATCATGTTCATATTATACAAATACATCTTTGTAAAGAATAATTTTGAATATATACTATACTATATATATATGTATACATATAAATAATATTTTTATTTTTTTATGTATTTTGATTATAAAATGAACTTATATAAATAATTTTATAATATGCTTCCTTGTAATTATTCATATAAATATATTCTCTATATAACAATAACAATTATTAAAAAAGCTGCAATAGTTTTGTCTGTAGCCACTCTAATGCGTACACACCTAGCATACATATTGATCATCTAATAAATCGCATTTGAAGTTTCATACCAAATAATTATTTATATATTTGTAATAATTATTCCTTATCAGTAGGCTCATTTATCATTCATTTATACATAATTATAGTAGTAATATATTTCTAAAGTACACATAATACATATATTCACTATTTGAATAATAAAAAGGTTTTATATTCACTATTTACTATAATTATAATTACTATATTCACTATTTATATTTACTATAAAATTGAAAGATAGCATCTCTTTGAATGTATCTAATTGGTTCATAATACTAACGTGAGTAAACACTGAGTAACAAAGAAATTATAAAAATAAATAATGTAAACAAATCTTATTTAATTTTTGAAAATCAGCGATATAATAGCTATAAAACATAATAAAATGATATATGTCAGTTAGGCTTGATATAATATTACAATTTAATTACTTATATATTTTTTTAGATAGAGAATGGTGATAAAAACATGTTTTTATGTGATTTATAGATCGTTTTTTTGATAGATACTAAATTACTTATTAAATGGTAGTTTTATGGAATAATATTTTTTTTTATATAATATTTATCGTTTTCAGCGCTGCGACCTCCCCTTTGCGACCTCCCCCTGCGTTTTTTTGCTGCAAATTTTGCCGTGGTGTTCACACCTGGCGATTTTGTTCATCGTGCTTTTTGCTGCAAAGTTGCTGCGACTTTGCAGCAAATTTGCTATATGTGAACGCTGCTTTAAGTATAACATTATCATTATAGTATTTATAATATTTTATGTTATATTTATATTATAATATTATTTAAAATAACATAATATTAACCTGAGCAAAATTAAATACGCAGCTTAATTTATTAACTTAACTTATTAATTTATCTGCGTATTTAATTTTGCTCAGGTTAATATTATGTTATTTTAAATAATATTATAATATAAATATAACATAAAATATTATAAATACTATAATGATAATGTTATACTTAAAATATTATAATACTTAAGCTGCGTATTTAATTTTGCTCAGGTTAATATTATGTTATTTTAAATAATATTATAATATAAATATAACATAAAATATTATAAATACTATAATGATAATGTAAAGCAGCGTTCACATATAGCAAATTTGCTGCAAAGTCGCAGCAACTTTGCAGCAAAAAGCACGATGAACAATATCGCCAGGTGTGAACACCACGGCAAAATTTGCAGTATAACATTATCATTATAGTATTTATAATATTTTATGTTATATTTATATTATAATATTATTTAAAATAACATAATATTAACCTGAGCAAAATTAAATAGGCATCCTTTTATCTCTGCATTTGGATATACATCCCTTATTGCAGTCCATGCCGCCCTTTCATAATCGAGTACGAAGTGGTTTATTTCTTCGTCCCTGATTATCTCCTTTATTTTTCTAAATACAGCTATATAATCTACCCTACGTCTACCAGACATTAAAACATATATCATAGGATTTTTTTTTGAATTAGTATCACTATTAACAAATGCATGTATAGTATAGAGCTGCATAAAAGGTTTATTTACGACTCTGAATGTCCCATCCAAATAATATACAGCTGCATTTTTCATAATATCCATGATTTTCTCCAAGCCAAAAATGAGATGACAATTTCCGTCGATCTCAATATCAGCGAGGAGAAAATCATCAGGGATGGCATTCCGATTCAAAGTAAAATCTAGGTTTGATACATTTTTTTCGCGGCCTTTTGCTCTATGTATTTATCATTTTGATAACCGACACCTTTTTTGGTAAAATATGTACCAAATCATTATCACCTAGAATTCATTATTGACTGCGCTGACTCATAAGGTATTTTTTCCAATTTATTTAGAATACACTGGGCGTATCTTAAGATGTGATGTTATTTCTATATGTTTCTCAAATATGGGTTTACCTTCTATGTCCGTTAGCTGAACGATACTAATTCGCTGTAATATTATTTTTGTTACACTATATATAAAGTATAATTGAATAGTGTGATCTCTTTGAATCGATTCTTCCTATTTTAATTTCTGTATAGTTTTTTGACTGCCTGCAAAGGGTGTGCGAATATCACTAATTAGTGGTGTTTAGAGTAAATTCTAGAGACGAAACGTGAGTAGGACGCCCTTTTGCTCTGGCCCTATTAATAGACTTTATTAGTGCAGTTTTCTGCGGCATGCAAAATATTAATTGTCTATCCTGTGCGAGATTTTCAGCGATTAGATTACATGCTGACTCATAGGTTATTTTTTTTCCAGTTTCTTTTAATGATTTAGTGAGAGTTTTAAGGGCATACGTCGGTGCGCACGCCATTTCACTCATTTACATGTTAAGATATAGGAAATACAAAGGTCCATTCAAATCTATGTTTAAGTAAAACTATTCAATGAATGTAACTATCTATTTTTATATTGTATACAATATATATACTGCTACAATTGTGTGTTTATATTTTTTTTTAATATTATTTATTTCATGTATAAATAATATTTATACATATATTATATATACTTATAAAGTATGCATATTATAATATATATAATTATATATATATATATTATTATAATATAATGGGTGCAATTTTTGATATTTTCAATTATATTGATGTAAGTTTTGCTAGTTATGGTGTCATTCTAAGTATTAAAAGTTATGATGTGACTTCACTATCGATGTATTACCTTTGTCATTTTTATTTTTCATGAAATATTGTACCATATTCAGGGCTGCGTTATATTTTGCTGTTTTTCGTTCAATCCTAAATAGTAAATAATAATAGTTATTCATGATACAACATATATATATATATAGAAAATATTGTATCAATGTATTAATGATAAACATTTAGTATATTATAACATAAAATATTAAAAATAACAACATTCTTATCTTTCACACATTCTATATAATATATACTATGTAATTTAAGTATACTATAATGTATACTATAATGTATACTATAATGTATCCTCATTGAGTTCCTCCTTAATACTATTATTAATACTATTTAATATTATTATGATGACTTAATTCTAGTTTTTATATATTTGTATAATGTATTGAAATATATATTAGATATAATTTATTAATTCATGACATTATATAATTAGTTAGATGGTTAATTTGTTGAAGCATATACATATTTACAAACTATTTATAAAAAATTAAATTGTATACTTTGCATTATATTTATACATTAAATTGCATATAGTTACAATTTAAATAATGTTTTCAAATTTCAATTATAATCAGTTATACCAGATATATGCGAAAACCATTAAACCCGGTTTATTGGGTTTAGTGGGTTTTTATCCGTTTTTTTTTGGTTTTTTCGGTGTTTTCGGTTTTTTCAAAAATATAATATTTCTATGAAATATTATATTTTTTTCATTAATATATTTTTGCATAAAAAGATAGGAATTTAAAAAATTAGTTTTTAATATGATGTACACATATGTTTAGTTTGATTGTATATTTAGTTAACATTTAAGAATATCTATAGTAAATTTTAAAATATTGAGAAAAAACTTTGTTATAATAGATTTGAGATATGATTTCCATATCTGTAAAATTATACTTTAAGGTACAGAATAAATTTCACTATTTACTATTGAATTGAATACTATTTGAATATATTATTAAAATAATGAATGAAAGTAATTTTTATTTTAAATAAAATATAATAATAATATAAAAATATATAATTTTTTAAATTATATTATATTATCATCATTCACATCGAAAAAACTGGCCGATATTGCACAGATATACGCAGTAATGAAATCGTCGAGAAATCGTTAAATATTTAGAGACATCTCCTAATGGTGAATAGCAATAGTGGTGATATATAGGTGATATATCGGTAGGGGTATCGCACAGAGATGAAAGTCTGTTAAAAATCGGTATGATATCGGTGAAAAATCAGCCAACTTTTTCGGTGTGATAAAAATCAAAGATTATTTTTTTTTAAATTAAAATCAAATAGAAACTATTATAATAATAAATTATTAATAATTGCTTATTGATAATATTATCATATAATTAATAATAAAAAAAATATGTTGTTCTGTTATGATAAATACTAATTAAATAATATTTTATCTTCAAACAGAGTTAAATGATATAAAAGAAAATATATATAAATAATATTTATAAAAACTCTTATTAAAAGATTATTAATTTTATTAAATATTTTATATGTAGTATAGTGGCTATGTCTACGTATTAATGTTACGAATGAAGTCAATACTGTTCGTGTTTCTAATATAACTTTATTAGAAACTAAATCTTCGCCATGTGGTTACCGATACGAGGTAATTGTGCGTGCTATCGCTATCAACGCGGAATCGAAAAGGGGCTGACCGTACCTTTCAGAACGCCCGCCACACCCGCCAAAGGGGCGTTCCAATCATTAATTAGTACCAATAATAATACGTGATAATAATACAGTAGAGCTCCAGAAGCATGTCGTATCTTCCCAGCAGCAGCTCGTCGGTCGCAGTCGTCGTCGTCGTGGTCGCAGTCGTCGTCGTGGTCGCAGTCGCAGTCGTCGTCGCAGGGTGAAGATCGGGATACGTGGTGGGGGACTACGTAGTGGGGGAATACGTGGTGGGGGACTACGTGGTGGGGGACTACGGGGGGGGGGGGAATACGTCGCAGGGTGAAGATCGGGATACGTGGTGGGGGACTACGTGGTGGGGGACTGCGTAGTGGGGGAATACGTGGTGGGGGACTACGTAGTGGGGGAAATACGTGGGGGAAGTTATACACAACATCTCGACAAACACTGACAATATCACTCGCGCCATTATATATTATATATATATGTTAGGTAACATCCATTCTCACAATCATACTGCCTTAATACCCTACCGCGCCGCCAATCTAATATAACTCATTTGAACACACATTCATACAAAGTACACTACATTACATATATATACATATATTAATATAATTATAAGATTTTTTTATTTTAACAAGGATTTTGAAATACTTCTTGATTAACTTTGTAAATTATTTAAGTAAATAAAATTATATAAGTAGCAATTTAATATCAAAATATTAATTATTGTTATGAAAATATATTTATTTATAATTATACTGAAAAAACTGAAAAAACCCAAAAAATCGAAAAAACCCAAAAAACAAGGGTTTTTTCGGTGAAAAAACCACGAAAAAACCCAGTTAATCCTGATAAATATATTATTTATTATGTCTAATTTATTTATACCAATATTTTTTTTTAATTTATACCATTATTGTCTCTTCAATAATAATTACAAAAATTGAAAAACATAATGTTATTTATTCATATACCATTTACATATATCAACAGAAATTAGTAGGATAACTATGCTATATTGTTCTAAACATACATTATATTCACCTAGGTAGTACAAAATAATTATTCTGAGTAAAACGCATTTAAAGTTAACGTTACTAAGTAAAAATCACTATCATAAGATAAAGCAAATACCGTTACTAATATAACTCTAATATAAATTCTAATATTATAAAATAAAACTAATAATAACTAATAAATATATATTTAAATACTACTAACTATAACTAAATGTAATTAATATAAAATAATATAAATAAATGTAAATATACGTAGAAATATAATTTGAAAACCAAATTATAAATAAAATAAACTCAACTAAATATCTAATATAAAGGCTAATAGTGGTATACAAATAACTATTTTATAATACTAATAATATAAAACTAATATATAAATTGCGATGAAAACAAATTTCGTATTGATGGTTAACTATTCAATTCCCATATTTATAATAAATATTTGTTTATAAATTATATTGTTGGTATCATACTATTATGATTTGTTTATTATACAATATTTAATTATAGATAGAAACATATATATATATATATATATATGAGTTCATACTCAATTTAACATATGTAATAATACAATAAACATACCAATGTATTAATAATTATATATATATATATATATAATTTATTAAAAAATGAAAATATGTCTTCATTTATCTAAAAATGTGTAATAATTTATATTGCCAGAAAGGGTATGTTGATTGTATAATGAATCTTTATGAATCTTTATAATGTATAATGATTCTCTAATAAATGTATATTTAATAAATCTATGTTCTGGTTCCTCATAATAATGTATATATATATATATATATATATATATATATATACTGATTATATGTAAGATTACAATTTGTTCATATACATATACGTATTTATTTTTATATTATTTAAATATATTTGTATATTGAAAATTAAAATATGAAATAAATGTATCATGAGATATTAGATTATATTGTAATATAAAATATATTTATATATAATAATTATAAAATAAGATTAATATATTATATAAATTTTATTAAATTACTATATATGACAGATTTTAAAATATTTTCTATTTTTCTCCCCTCCATATCTATCTTAAATTCAACATTATGTTTTCTTAGAAGATATTTAATTTGATTCAAAAATAATACATGTATAACATAATCAGAAATACTATATATACTACACTCAATATATTCATGACAATAAATAAATAATACATTATTGTGAGACAGAATTTTACAAAAATTAGAATATATATTTGTATCATATTAAATATTCATAATATTTGTACGAACATTTTTAACAATTTACATATATAATTATAAAATAAATCGTAATGAATATGATAAAGAATATTTACATCAAGCATAACACGAATATAACTATCAGATAAAGTAGAAGATGGAGGTTTAGATAATAATAATAAACAAGAATCTAATTTAAATTTAACATAACATTTTTTAATAATATTACAACAAAGGAGATGAATAGCATTAGCTAATTATATGTAAATTATGATCCGTATCAAGATATTATTGGACCTAGTAATGGGGGTTGTTTCTATAGAAACTATTATAATAGCTGATTTCTTAATTTATTTATTTTTAATACAAATTCCCCAACATCTAATGTACAATTTCTCCCCTTAATTTCAACAAATAAAAAATCTACTGTTAGAGTACTGTGATCCGAAACAAATTCCATTGGTGATGGATTATCTATATTGTATATACTATATATATATTATTACTGCCTCTATTCCTAATACGGGAAAAAACAATTTCTAAAAAGTCTTGGTTATATATTTTTAATAATATAGGAAATTGATTTTTATTTATGATTTCATCTTTATACTATTCTATTAAACTATTTACATTTAAGGTATGGAAGATTTTTTATATATTTTGTATATAATAGTATATAATATTTTCTAAAATTATCTTTGCATCATTAATAAATTTATGTGATGTTTCATTATTTACAAAAGAGTTTTTATATTTATTATAATTAGTTATTTATCACTATTAAATATATCAAAAAGGTCATTACAAAATTTACAAAATTCTTCAATATATTTATCATTTTCTCATAAATCATTAATAATACATAGTGTTTCTATACCCATTGCTACATTATTAGTTACAATTTGACGAGCAAAATTTACCCTCATCTTTGTGAAGGATTTTAAATCAAAATGATTTTTTTTTGTAATTTTTGTTGCCAATTGTTATAGAGACCTGTTTTTATTTTATAACATTTTTTAATAATACTCATTGAAACCTTTTTACCCATAAATAAATACCCAGTTTCCAAACCATTCTTATACTTTTTATATGATGTGGGGATACATACATAAACAAAATAGTATTGCCTTTATATATAAAATAAGGCTTATCAATTTTAATTACTACATTTTTATTATAGCCACGATTACTAGGTCCCTGGTCCGATACTACTAGTTTTGGTATAAAACAGCAATCTATTATTGAATCTATACATTCTTTTAATTTACACTCAATAATATCTGCATTCATAACTCCTGAAGTAAAAAAATAACCAACTGGTTGTTTCCATGAACCAGATAAACTACGAATCGTAAATACTGTTTCATAATTATCAATATATTTGTTAATATCTCCCATCTCCTAAATTTTGAAATCCATTAATTTGATCTGTATTTATATTATAATTAAGGTCTGGTTTTAAATACATTTTATCATAAGCTATTAAAACAATTTTATCTTTATATTTCATAATTTGAGATCTGTCTTTAGTACCATTAAATATTATCCTATGGAAGACAGAATTCAAATTGATGGATTTCATAGTTTTACTCAGAGTAGTTACACTTGGCAATGTTACTGATTCATATAGTAATTGGAAGAAATTATGGCCACTGCTATAGTGAAAGTGTAAGCATTTTTCATTTTCTCTAAACATATTACCAGAAGTTTTATTAGTTTTTGACAATAGATTAAGTAATGAATTTGGTTGCAGATTTCAGGTATTAGTATTAGATATATTTTTATTAGCTACTCTATTGTATTTACTTCTATATAATTCAGCTCTTAATTTAGATTTAGAGGTATTTTTTCTAGCGAAATCATTTGTAAGTTCATATCTCTTATAGTATATTGTAATATACTATGAGTTGAGTTTGAGGATCTGGAGATGCCGACAATGTCGAATGAAGATGTGGGAGAAACAATACTTCTTGTACTAGATGACGATGCAGTCTCAGTGTCACTTATGTACTTTAAAGTAGATGCAGTTGGAGTTTCACTTGAATACTTTGAGGTAGATGCTTTTGATAACATTATTAATAATTATATTAATTTTTATTATATAATTTCAATGTTTATATCATGTAATTTAATATCTTGAATATATAATTCTATACTAAAATGATGATTATCATTATATTATATATGTTTTTCAATTATTCTATACATTTTTCCGTTGAATATTCTTCATATTTGTTCAATATTGCATTCAATTTATTGTAAAAATCCATAGTAAATATGTATATAAATTAATATATTATATATGATATAAGTTAATACTAACTTCCCAGTTAATAAATAATAGTAATAACATGTTATACTGCAGTTTATGTTATAACTATAAATAAATCTACATATTATATATATATATATATATAAAGTTAACCCTTTCGGCTTTAGAAATTTATTAAAATATTACTCAGAGTACCAGCATATATTTCTTATAAATAAATATATCATATAAATTGTTAAAATACATATTACACATACAACGATAAAAAATGTTATATTACAAGTTATATTATTTGTAAATCATGTTTTATAATCTATCATAATTACATAATTTAAATAAGTAATTTTTTATTTATATTAAGTAATACACTAATTAATTGAATAATTTATTATATTTTATATAACCTTTACCAAGTTTATATATTTTCTCTATATTTTCTAATAACACATATTTAATTAATTTACCATGCAGATATAATTAAAAATAATTTGAAAACAAAAATAAAAAATATTCAATATTCACCTAGTTATAATAATAAAAGCAAGACTTATTATTTGTAATTTAATTAATTATTTTAGAACAAATTATGTACACTTTAAACTATAAATACACATACAATGTTAGATAATTTTATATTACAAGTTATATTATTTTTAAAGACAATTTTATTTTCTATTATAATATTGTAATTAAAATAAGTAATTTTTTATTTAAACTAAATAATTAACTAATTAATTGAATAATTTAATCTATTTTATTTAACTTTTAACTAATTAAATATATTTTCTAATAACATATATTTAATTAATTTACCATACAAATATATTTTAAAAGAATTAGAAAACAAAAATTAAAAATATTCAATACTCACCTAGTTATAATAATAAAAGCAAGACTTATTATTTGTAATTTAATCAATAATTTTAGAACAATGTAATTAAAATAAAAAAATGTTATTTATATTAAATAATTAACTGAATAATGTAATCTATTTATTTAACCGTAACTAATGTTATCATTTCTAATAACATATATTTAATTAATTTGATACTAACTAATTATATAAAAATGTGTATTTATTATAAACATTAAATATGTATATACGTATATATATATAACATATAATATATATAACATCCATAAAGTAAAAAATAAATATAAAATAAAATAACACAGTTAAATAAAAAACACCAATTACTAGCATAAGAACAAAATAACATCAACTAAAATAAAAAACAACTCAAATAAAATATAAACATAAATAAAACAAAAAATAAATATATTAATCATGAAACTTAACAAAACATTCGGTATCATTTGTACCACACAAAGCAACATTACAGGACTGACATTTAAACGTAGGTGCGAATGGGATTACCATTTTTATTTAATATGTTATTTTTTTTGCAATATTGGCATCTTAGAAGACTACATTTAATTAATATATGTACAGATGATTGTATATAGTGAATATTAGTAATAGATTTTTTAATAGAAGAATAATTATCACATAAAGCTGAAACTAAACTATCTTTAAAATCAAATAAATCCATTTTAGGATTATCACTATTTTTATAACAAATGTGGCAATTAACAATAATAACATTCAACAGTCCATAAAAACATGCCTTCCACCATTTAGTAGACTTACGACCAACTGCATAATAACTACGCATTTGATCGTGTCTGTCAACTCCACCCATGAACTTGTTATAATCAAGGATCATATTTGGTTTTAATTTTCGTTCCAGTGTTCGCTTGGAAACTGGAACTTCTGCATCGGTACCATCAGTTATTGTCGATAGACAATAAACTTCCCGTTTATCCTTCCATTTACAAACAACAACGCCCTGAGAATCGATAAGTTGTATACTATCACCGACTCTCGACAGGCGTTGTCCTTTCAACTTCGGGATTCCACGGGAATTTTTCCTGATAGTACCAACGAGATGGGAACTGTTGGAGCGTAAATAGTGGGCTAGCTTCACACTAGTATACATATTATCAGTATATAAAATATTATTATCAAATAAATAAGAATTAAATAGAAACGTAACAATATTATATACAAATCCTTCGCCAGTAGAAAACCTAATATCTTTGCCAGTATATACCTGAATTTTTAAACAGTATGCTGAAGTGGAATCATTTAAGGAAAAAAATTGTATGCCAAATTTAATTGGTTTTGCAGGCATATACTGGACAAAGGACAATCTACCTTTGAAGGCTATCATCCCTTCATTTATGCACACTTGCTGCCCAGGATTGAAGAAGGACTTGAACTTATCACATATATTGATTATTGGACGTACCTGTTATATATAAATTATGTATCTATATATATATATATATATGTTCATGGTTTATATATTTTAACCTTTCTCAATTTGTCATTTTTATCCTCTTCTCCAATTAGATAGATGGAAATACCTGGATAATAAATAAAAGCGATTTCTCTTTATTCTATTTTTTACCCAGGTATTTCTGAAATGGGGGTTCTCAGACCAATATAGTTTCTGTCTATGAGTGGGAGACAATCCCATATATATTAAAAATCCAATATAGAATTCCATTACCTCGTAATTAGTTCTGAATACAGCATCTATTTTATAATATAAAATTACTCTATACATTTATAATAATTAAAAATATATTATACTTACTTTTACTAATGGCATATTCATTAGTGGAGATTACAAGATTGATAAAGAAAGCAGTTCCAATCAAACATTTAAAAAATGCTATTGGAGTTGTTAATTCTGCTAAAATTGATTTATTTCCACAGCTTCCTGTGAAAGTTAGATCTGGAGAATTTCTAATATCATAGGACCATCCAGGTGGAGGAAAATCATCCTATAAAATAAAACAATATATTTAAAAAAAGATAAAAAATTATAAAAAATAATTTTTAATTATATAATTTACTTCATAGAAGTAAACTTGTAATAATATATGTAATACTAATATAATAAACATCAACATTTATAGAAGATATACGTTGTCCACTTCCTCTTCCACGTCCTCTTCCCCTTCCACGTCCTCTTCCTCGCCCTTGTCCTCTTCCCAGACCACTGCTGGTAGACGGCATCTCACTCTGTATGAATATGATAATACATGATATATTTAATTTAAGCGATTACAATTAGATAATGAAATACAAATTATATTATAGTATAAAATAATGTTTTAAAACATGCAATTGCATTTATTTATTTTATAATCATAATATTACCGTAATATTATGATTATAAAATAAATAATGTTATATCGTATAATTTAATAATCTGTTAACATAATAAATATATAACTAACATCAAAGTGTACGGGTGCATTCCTTTTGCGTCCTCTTCCCAGACCACTGCTGGTAGACGGAATCGCACTCTATATGAATATGATAATACATGATATATTTAATTTAAGCGATTAAAATTAGATAATGTAATACAAATTATATTATAGTATAAAATAATGTTTTAATTATAAGTATATATATAAAATACAAACATCATCAGAATCATTTTCCGACAATTCCCATACCTAAATAAATATTATAAAATAAACTATAAAAAATTTGATGAATCGCTATAATATAATTAAATGTGTATGTAATATATATATATACTATAGTAAGTATGGATTAGAACTAATATATTATTTTAGTACTATATATATTATAACTACTATATTTATATATTATTATGAACATAGTTATATATTTAGTAACATATATAAATCAATAAATATAATAAAAAAAACATATTTACTACTATCCTATTCAGATAAATATGATATTAAAAAAACTAATCATATAAATAAAAATGGTTTATATTATATAAAATACTAACATCATCAGAATCATTATCAGACAAGTCCCATACGAAATCCATACGAAGTCCTAAACGAAATATTATAATTTAACTATTAAACATTTGATGAACCATTAAAATATAATAAAATGTGTATGTTATATATAGTATGTATAGATTAGAAACAATGTTATTACATTTCAAGTATTAATACTATACATATTACATTACATATATTATAATTACTATATTTATATATTATTATAAATATAGTTATATATTTAGTAATATACATATATATATATATATATATATATATATATATCAATAAATATAATAAACAAATATATGTATTACTACCATATTCAGATAAATTTGATATTAAATAAAAAAAATAATCATATGAAAAAAATAATCATATAAATAAAAATAATTTAGATTATCATAATAATGATGTTAATTATAATTGAATATGTATAAATGCATAATATAAAGCAACATTTAAAATAGCCAATATATAATAATTAATAAGATGAATGTAATGTAATTGATTTATAAGTATTTTTTTTACAATATAACTTGTTTATAGCTAATATAAACTATATTAAAATTAAATTCAAATTAAATTATAGAACAAATTAATTATTTATAATGCAGTTAATTAACTTTAATTATAGTTAATGAATATAATACACATAATTTAATTGACTTTAAATGATTATAATATTATATAAATATATCAAAATAAATTATACATTAACCATTTACTTAATATATATATATATATATATATATATATATATATATATTTGAAATAAATAAAGGCTATATTATATAGTATATAATAAATGAATCAATTTCATTTTTTTTTTACATTTGATATATATTTACTAACTTTGAAATATATTATATACCTTAGTTAATAATTATATAAATATATCTTTTATATGTAATATACATTTAATATACATTTTATATTTAATATCAAATGTTATTCATAGTATTAACAAAGATTTTCCGAAGGAAAGATATAACACTTACGCGAAATCGTGTAATTCGAATTTGTATACAAAATACCCTGGTGCCACCTATAGCGGGTTACTTTTAGGAACTATGCGTTGTTTATAATGTAAATTCGTATTTAACTATACACTTTTAAAATGTTAAATAATATGCTTTAAATTAATATTTATATGATGAAAACTAAGTGTTCATTACTAATATATAACAAACAAATATGATATGTATGTTTTAAATGCTATAAGTATATATTTAGTGAGTAAAAGCTAATTTATATTGCATGTAATTTAATAGAGCAATGAAAACATTGTTGTATGCAAACAGAGCCGAACCTAAATCTATTTCAGTGATTTCGATACTACTGCTAGCAGCGGTTGGGAATATTACTAAATTACGTTGCATACATAGGGAGTGTTATATCTTTGCTTCGTAAAATCTTTGGTATTAATAAAAAAGTATATAATGTATATGTATTTGTTTATAATATAAAATTTGACATTTTTACATTTTATAATTAATTTAAGATTGATTACATTATTATAACCTAATAAATACGATAATTACTAACACATATAGGATTTTCTCCTGAAGAAGCACCGGAGTCATCTGATGAATAATCTGATGGTAATTCATCACATATCCTAATGTCTTCTTCATTAGTTAAAGGAATTTTATGAGAAAATATATAAATTAACTTGTAAAATACAATATAAAAATAAACACAAATGTAGCGTCACTCCAAATAAGGATTATTTACAATTCAACAGGAACTACTTAAAAGGTAGATATTACTACATCAAAATATTACTTTATTTGCAGAACATTTTTATCAAAATCGGTTCAAAATTCACAAAGTATGATACAATAATTCAAAAACAAGTTTTAAATACATCTTTAATTATTATATATTTAAAATACGAAATTATAGTCAATTAATCTAATTAATATTTTTTAATTAAGAACTATATTTTTAAGGTGTAAAATATATCACATTATCATAATACATTAATAAATAAATAAATACACTACATTTTTAAATATAAATCGCAATATTTAAATAGATATGAGGGTTTAAATATGTTATACCTTTGAAAATAATTCAAAAATAATTAAATTAAATAAATACTTATATTATTTATTTTATTAACTATTTCACTAAAGTATAATTTTTTGTAGATATAAACATATCAAAATTAAGTAATTAAATAAATATTCAATAATTTATATAAAATATTAGTTATTTATATTTTTTATAAAAAAACGGTAGATATAATTAAAATGTTATTTAAATCTATTATATAAAAGAAAGTCTATTTAATTATATATATATATATATATATATATTTATATGTGTGTATCTGGTGAGGTAACTCGAGAACCGGGGTACGTCGCGAAAATATTTTATACCCGATCTTAATAAATTTGCAACAGTATGGTCTTGGTCCGGAAACTTTTTTGAATTTTTTACCGCGTACCCCAGAAAAACCTGAAAAATTGACTTTTTGCCATTAAAATGATTTTTTGTCATCCAAAATCTTCGGCGTCGCTTTTTTGAAATATTTTTTTATCGAAGTATTTTTTTGAATTTTTTTTGATTTTTTTTTGAAATTTTAGGAAATCTGGAAATATTTTTGAAATATTTTTGAAATATTTTTGACATTTTTTTAAACATTTTTTTGAATTATTTTTCGATATTAAAAAAAAAAAATCAACATTTTTTAAAATATATTTATAAATTTAAGAATAAATATATTTGTAAACATTTTTTGAAATATATTTTGTATGTTTTGAATTTGTTTAAATATTATTTGAAATTTTTTTTTATATATTGGTTATGTTTAAAATTTACAAATTTGAAAATGTTTATATCTATTTATATATATTTATAATTTTTTTATTTTAAAAATAACAATGAATATAATTGGTCAATTATTACCATATTACCAAAGATTTTACGAATCTTTGATTAACTAAGCAATATTGAAATTCAAAAAAAAGTTTATTTACTATCAATTATCAATATAAAAACGTAAGCCTTATATATCTACTATATATATATTATTAATATAGTTAATATTGTTATTTATTGTTACTAAATTTATATAACATATATATATATATATATAAACGTCATATATATATATATATATATATATATATATATATATATATATATATATATTTTTTGACATTTTTTGAAATTTTTTGAAATATTTTTAAACATTTTTTTGAAATTTTTTTAAAATATATTTTGTAATATTATTTATATTTTTTGTATTTAAAAAAATATTATTTGAAATATTTTTTTATATTTGTCAACTATTCGTTGAAATATTATTATTTTAAGATATAATTAATATATTATAATTATATAATAAATATTTAAATATTATAAGATATAAATATTATACTTTTTAAAATATTTGTAGAACATTTATAAAAAATATATTTTGTAATATTTGGAAATATTTGTTGTATACTAGGAATACAGAATCAGGAATAGCTATAATTAATAAATAATAGATAGGCAAATAATCAAAAATCTATCAACGCAGGGTGCGGTTTGGGTTTTCGATATTTATTAAGTAATATTTTATAATATTGGAAATATGTGTTGTATTTTTTAAAATATTATTTGAAATATTTTTGAAATATTTTTCCACTAATTTTTGAGATATTAATATTTGTATAAATTTGTTTGAATTTTAGCAACAATTTATGTTATTGTATATGAAAAGCAGAATCATGAATAGCCATAAATAATAAATAATAGATAGGTAAGCTATCAAACAACGAGTAAAGCAAAGTTGGGTACGGCAAGAAATTCCAAATCAGGAATAGTTATAATTAATAAATGATAGATAGGCAAATAATAAAAAACCGAGCAACTCCGATTTGGAACTGTTTTGGGTTTAGGTTTTCAACATATTTTGGAATATTTGAAATATCTGTTGTATTTTTTGAAATATTTGTTATCAAATAAAAATAAATAGTCAAACAATCAAAAACCTAGCAACGCCTGGTAGGGTATGACTACTAATATGTTGAAATATTTGTTATATTTAAAAAATATTTGTAGACACTTTTTAAAAATATATTTTATAATATTTTAAATTATTTTTGTATTTTTGTATTTTTACAAAATATTTTACGAATAAATCTTAAAAAGAACAACGCTAGATCTACATCGGATACAGTTAGATTTATTAAATATTAGTTAGAAGACAACAATTAAATATTAGCTATGCATAATTAGGAATAACTATAATTAATAATTGATAGGCAAATAATAAAAAACCGAGCAACGTCGGGTTGGGTTCGGCAAACAATTCTAAATCAGGAATAGTTATAATTAATAAAGTATAGATAGGCATATAATTAAAAACCGATCAACGCCGTGTTGGGACGGTTTGGGTTTGGGTTTTCAACATATTTTGTAATATTTGAAATATTTGTTGTATTTTTTAAAATATTTTTTGAAATATTTGTTCACTAATTTTTTAAATATTATAAACAATATTTTTCTATATTTGTTTGTATTTTAAATAAACTTTATTTAATTGTATATACTAGAAATATAGAATCAGAAATTGCCCTAATAAATAATAAATAATAGATAGGCAAACAAACAAAAACCAAGAAATGCCGGGTCGGGTATGGTTTGGTTTTAAAACATATTTTGTAATATTTTATATATTTTTTTGCAATTTTTAGCAATTATATATTTTAGAATAATCAGGAATAGCTATAATTAATAAAAAAATAAATAGGCATTCAAAATCAGGTATGGCTACTAATATGTTGAAATATTTTTTATATTTCTTAAAATATTTTTAGACACTTTTTAAAAATATATTTTGTAATATTTTAAATTATTATTTGTAATCTTACCAAATATTTTACAAATAATCTTAAAAACGAACAACGCTGGATCTACATCGGATACAGTTAGAATTAGTAAATATTAGTTAGAAGAAAAAAATTAAATATTAGCTAAGTATAATCAGGAATAGCTAAAATTAATAGGCAAATAATCAAAAACCTAGCAACGCAGGGTAGTATACGGTTTGTGTTTGGGTTTAGGTTTGGGTTTTAGACATTTTTTTAAAACATATTTTGTAATATTTGAAATATTTGTTGTATTTTTTAACATATTATTTGAAAAAAATGTCTACTTTGTTTTGTATGTCAGCTAACATTTATTTTATTATATATATCAATTAAGAATCAGTAATGGCTATAATTAATATATAATATATAGGAAAATAATCAAAACCGAGCAACGCTGGGTCGGGTACCGCGTACCCCAAAAAAACCTAAAAAATTGACTTTTTGCCATTAAAATGATTTTTTGTCACCTAAAATCTTCAACGTAGCTTTTTTGAAATATTTTTTTTACATTTTTTCGAAGTATTTTTTTGAATTTTTTTTGAAAATTTTAGAAAGTTTTTTGAAATTTTTAAAATATTTTGAAATTTTTTTGAAATATTTTGAAATTTTTTGAAATATTTTTGAAATTTTTTGAAATATTTTGAAATATTTTTTTGAAATATTTTATAAAATTTTTTTGAAATATTTGTATACATTTTTGTGGAAATTTTGTTGAAATATTTTTTTATATTTTTCAACTAATCTTTGAAATATTATTATTTTAAGATATAATTAAAATATTATGATTATATAATAAATATATAAATATTATAAGATATAAATATTATACTTTTTAAAATATTTGTAGAACATTTATAAAAAATATATTTTGTAGCAATACAGAAATACAGAATCAGAAATAGCAATAATTAATAAATAATAGATAGGCAACAACAATCAAAAATCAAAAATCGATCAACGCAGGGTGCGGTTTGGGCTTTCGACATTTATTAAGTAATATTTTGTAATATTGGAAATATGTGTTGTATTTTTTGAAATATTTTTTGAAATATTTTTCCACTAATTTTTGAGATATTAAAAACGAATAATTGTCTAAATTTGTATGAATTTTAGCACAAATGTATGTTATTATATATGAAAGGCAGAATTATGAATAGCCATAAATAATAAATAATAGATAGGAAAATTATAAAACAAAGAGTAAAGCAGAGTTGTGTATACGGCAAGAAATTCTAAATCAGGAATAGTTATAATTAATAAATGACAGATAGGCAAATAATAAAAAACGAGCAACGCCGATTTGGAACGGTTTGGGTTTAGGTTTTCAACATAATTTGGAATATTTTAAATATTTGTTGTATTTTTTAATATATTTTTTAAAATATGTGTAAATAATTTTTTAAATATTAAAAAAAATATGTTTCTACATTAGTTTGTATTTTCATTATTTTAGATAAACATTATTTAATTAATTAATATACAATTGTATATACTATTTTTACATTTTTTATATTTTTACATTTGTACAATTGTATATACTATAAATTTAGAATCAGGAATAGCTCTAATTATTAAATAATAAATAGGCAAACAATCAAAAACCTATAAATGTCGGTACGGTTTGGGTTTGGGTATAGGTTTGAGTTTTCGACAATTTTTTAAAACATATTTTGTAATATTTTAAATATTTGTTGTTTTTTTTATTATTTAATAATTTTCCACTAATTTTTTAAATATTAAAATTGTCTACATTTGTTTGTATGTCAGCTAACATTTATTTTATTTTATATATAGCAATTAAGTATCAGGAATAGCTATAAGTAATAAATAATAGATAGGAAAATAATCAAAACCGAGAAATGCTTGCCATGGAAAGTCGGGTATGGTTTTGGTTTGGTTTTCGGCACCATTTTAAGTCATATTTTATAATATTGAAAATATTTGTTGTATTTTTTGAAATATAAAAAAAAAAATGTCCACTAATTTTTTTAATATTTTAAACAAATATTTGTCTAAATTTGTTTGTATTTTATCATAAATGTATGTTATTGTATAGAAATGTAGAATCAGGAATTGCTCTAATTAATAAATAATAAATAGGCAAACAATCAAAAACCGATAAATGTCGGGTCTGGTACTGTTTGTGTTTGGGTTTAGGTTTGAGTTTTCGACATTTTTTTAAAATATATTTTGTAATATTTTAAATATTTGTTGTATTTGTTAGCAATAATATATTTTGGCATAATCAGGAATAGCTATAATTAATAAAAATAAATAGGCAAACAATAAAAACCTATCAATGCCGGTACTAATATGTTGAAATATTGTTTATATTTTTAAAAATATTTTTATCAATTTTTAAAAATATATATTTTGTATTATTTTAAATTATTTTTTTTGTATTTTTACAAAATATTTTATGATTAAATCTTAAAAACGAACAACTCTAGATCTACATCGGATACAGAATTATTAAATATTAGTTAGAAACAAAATTAAAGATTTGCTATGCATAATTAGGAATAGCTATAATTAATAATAGATAGGAAAACAATCAAAAACCTAGCAACGCCGGATCGGGATGGTTTGGGTTTTGGTTTTAGACATTTTTTTAAAACATATTTTGTAATATTTGAAATATTTGTTGTATTTTTTAATATATTTTTTGAAATATTTTTCCACTAATTTTTTAAATATTAAAATATGTTTATACATTTGTTTGTATGTCAGCTAACATTTATTTTATTGTATATAAATAAGAGTTAGGAAAAAATTAAATATAAATATTTAGCAATGCAGAATTAGTAACAGCTATAATTAATAAATAATTGATAATAGGAAAATAATCAAAAACCGAGCAACGCCGGGTCGGGTACGGCTACTAATGTTGAAATATTTTTTATATTTTTATACACTTTTTAAAAATATTTTGTATTATTTTAAATTATTTTTTGTATTTTTACCACATATTTTACTAATAAATCTTAAAAACGAACAACAGCAGGATCTAATAGTTAGAAAAAAAATTAAATAATAGCTATGCATAATCAGGAATAGCTATAATTAATAATAGACAAATAATCAAATACTAATTATTTGGAATAACTAAAATTAATAAATAATAGATAGGCAAACAAATCAACAACCGAGCAACACCGTTTAGGGTTTAAGTTTGGGTTTTAAACATATTTGTTAATATTTGAAATATTTGTTGTATTTTTTAATATATTTCCACTAATTTGTTAAATATTAAACAAATATTTTTCTATTTTGTTTGTATTTTAGCTAACATTTATTGTATTGTATATATAGCAATGCAGAATCAGGTATAGCTATAGCTATATATAATTAATAAATAATAGATAATAGGAAAATAATAAAAAACCGAGCAACGCCGGGTCGGGTACGGCTAGTTGTTGTATATAATCGTCGCGATTTGCGATGTCATATATTTCTGATCGCGACGACCGCGATGATGAAAGCCGAAACGGTTAATATTATATAATAAGGATAAAGTACATATTAAATTATTCTTACCATATAGTTAGGCTAAAGTAAACTGAGAGGATAAGATGTGTAGAGGTTACTTACTGTATATTTTCCAAGATGATGCATTACAGCAGATCTGTTTGAGTAAGAGACTGCATATTCGTAAGAGCCAAAGGGAGCATAGCACGCCGCATGGTGGTGGGAGTGATGTCTACTATTAGTGAATGTATAGGTGTGATGTCTACTAGTAGTGTATGTTGAGGTGTGTATTTAATTATATTTTTTTAATTAAAAATGTTTATTAATTTAATTATCTTATTTTCTTCAATCTTTTCCAATTTTTAATAAACCTTCTTGGTATAACTTCATTGATGAGTTCGGAGTAATTTTCTTTATGTTTATTGGCATAATAAGATTACATTGATTACTTGATTCTGTTTCGTATTGCATTTGGGACAATCTATTTTAGAATAAATCGATGACATTAACCTTTTTTTCGGTTTAATATTTTAAAGAAACAATATTTTTTATTTCTAAATATTTTTGTATAACACATCATAATTTATATAGACTGATGTGATATCGAGTGATTGTATGTTTTTCCTGATACTCTATGAGAAATGAAACCGACAGTTATGTAGTACACTAACATATAACACAGTCCTAATTACCTGCAATATAATGAATTTATACTATATTTTACTATATTCTACGCATATATCAAATAAAAAAACTCTTTAAATCGGATTTAATATTATAAATTTTGTAGACTTTTGAATTGTTTTCTACATACCTTTAACTGCTAATGTATTCATACTTAATAATTATTACTTATATATGTATTACTAATGTATGATATAAATGGTAACCAGTCACTTCGTACGAAAGTCACTTAGTCCTACAATTTAAATAGCTTATAACGATACGAAAATCTTATTTTAATATTTATTAAACAGGAAGATATGTAACTAACATGATAAGTTATATTACTCAACTACCCATACGTTCAAATTCTAAACTTTTATAATATAATTAATTTGGAATTATTCTTATTTTATATTTATTTTAAGTTGTTATTAGAATCTAGACTATTCAAAATATGATGATTGGTGAAATCTAGGAAAACAAATTTGTTTTGATCTCCCTATTATTCCCTACCATTTGGTGTGGAATAATAAATCTGATTTATTTATTTATAACCAATTTAAACACCAATTTGTGTAGTATAATCTATTATTTTTATAAAAGTAGAGAATAGAGTAAATACATTATTTATGTGAAAAGTGATAAGTGTGTTATAAGTGATTTTGTATTATCTCTATATGATGTGATTATATTATCTGTATTATATATATATATAAATAAAATATGCAAATTTTATATATTCTTTAATGATTCTATTTCCATCCTGTCCATTTTTTATTATTAATTAACTATTAATAGTTTCTTTAATTATTTTGATATTCATAAGTGATTAATAATGTAAATAGATATATTGTAAACTTCTAGAACTTTTATCAAATATTTAATAATATTGTGATATTCTTTGAATTATTATGTTATGACACGTAGATCAATACCATTATATATATGTATATTTATAACTGCCTGTGTGGCTCAGTTGGCTAAGGCATCAGACACACAAGCAGTAGGATGCAGGTTCGAGCCTCTTCCGGACCATTAAAATAGATCTTAAAATAATATTTGGAAGTGATCGTATATAATTGTGTATATATATATGATCAGCTCTGTTAAAACCATGGATGCCTTAATATGAGAGCGGCTTCGAAGGGCCATTTGATCCATATGATTATAAGTGAAAACTTCATCTAAGTTCCTGGATGGGATGAAAGGAATCCACCAAATAAAAATAACAATATATATATTGATTTCATTGTTTTGTAATGAATGATATTTACCTAGTCTTATATATTTTTTCAAAGAAATGTAGTGCCACCTATTACATGTAACACATTATCTCACTGCTCTATCTCTACGCAGAACAACTAAGTTACACTGATTAAAAATATACATTGTAATGAATATGATAGAGATATCCATTCCTACAATAGTTATATAATGCACTAGCACCTTCTCCAGGTTGCCTATATCAAAGTTCCCACCCCAATTGACTAGATATAATAACATATTAGTTGACTGATTGTGCATTACTAACTACAATATTACTTATAATGTTTATATATTACCATCATTTGTTAATTTATTATATATTTTTTAATACATGAGTTAATATCAACAATCAAAGCTAAATGCAATCAATCGCGAAATGGTGCATTCAATCTAAATTGATATATATATGCTAGCTACTACAATAAATTTCAATAGTATTTGTAGGTGTCTTCATTTTGTTCATCCCCCATCCCAATACTGGAGTTTCAAGTAAAGCTACAAGCAACAGGAATCATGTTAACAATAATTGTTTTCAACTTGATGACAAAGAATATAGTCGTTTAGCTCATCACAACAGGCGATCAACTCTTTCAAGTCAACACATTCAAATCGGTGGTCTTCTTTTCAAAGATATTAGCTAAACATGCTGTAAATGAAAGTACTAAAGCTGTTATTAAAAACACCAGTTCAATATAAAATTTAATATTTGAACAATCGGTCCTTTTTAGGGCCCACATTTTTAACAAGTTTATTTACAACTTATAATATTTATCATTTGATTAAATATAAAATTATTATTTGTACTAATGCTTTAACTTATACTTTACTGTCTTTTAAACTAATTATATACAGATCTTTTGATCAAATACACTATCAAATTACAGGTAATTATTAATTAAATGGAACACATATTATAGTAATTTTAATAATTAATGTTAATTGATTTAAGACGTAATAAAATAGTAAACTGATCAATTAGAATCATATATAGACTTTCTAAAATAACACCTACATTCCTTTTCTTTTCTAAACAATTTGGAAGGCTTCTGAAACTAGATCTTCACTTATAATTGTCATTCTAACTATTATTTGTATTTGTACTATATAATATATAGTATATATATATATACATTTTTATCATATCTTCTCTACATATATATATAAAATCCTTTGCCTCATTCTTTAAATTTCAAATATAGTTATATATACATGTAGTATTACAATTTATATATTTAAAGGTATAATAATTTTATAATAAAGAGATATAGAAAATTGCATGATGATATCAAAGAATCACTTTGTAAAGTTTACAAGAGGATGTGCTAAATGAACATACATTTGATGAAATTTATGTTATTGATTTATTGTAACAGCTTTCAACAATGATGGAGGTTAAATATAATTAACATATTAAATATATATATATATATATATATATATATATATATATATGTGACATGATCAATTTATATTAATACTTATTTAACGAATTAATTTATTATATATATATATATATATATATAAATATATCTAATATATAATTAATTATTAATAAGAAAATCTTTTATATTTTCTACAGATATAAATTAATTTACATTATTTTAAATAGCTATTATGTGCCAATATATTTCCAACATGATATTTATAATATTTCCTTCAAAAATGACCATACTCAATTCTTTAATAATTAAAAATAATGATTCTGTCTTAATATAATTAATGAAGAATGCTAGTGCTGCTAACATAAAAATTGGTAAGTTAATTTAATTAAGTTTTATTTATTATGAGGTTCATAGGGTTTCTTAATATAGCAATCATATTTATATATATTACGGGTGTGTGATCAACAATGTCTTAATACTTTGTTATTAATTAATATTTATTAAATACTATATATTAAATTATTGTATGTTATTCTGATTCATCTATATCTAGCTACTTATTAGCATCTTACATTTGTGATCTTCGATTTATTTACCAACTTAATAATTATCTTTGAATATTAAGCCACGCTCACATTTTATATGATAATTAACTCGACAGCCAACTTCGATATGCCTGGTTTAGATTATATATTATCTCTATTATATTTAATATATAATAATCATATAAACTATAGAATATATATATATTATATATAATATGTATTACTAATATAATAATAAATATAAAATAATACCATACTTTTCATGGCAGCCAAAGAACGGCATACGAAACAGATGGAGAAACGTTATACTTTGTATTTAAATTCATTCATTACACATCATAAACACGAAAGTGTTCTGCATGATATACATGTAGATTCGTACTCTGACATAAGAAACATATAAAATCTATGTTAAACTATATATTATAGTAATTACTATATATTCCACTTACTATATTCCGCTCTTATTTCATATATTATTAATTGGGATATCATATATTATATAGAACCGATTATTTATCTGATAAATTATTTGTGTTATGAAGAGGATTTACTTACCAACACTACCAACCAAATAACAATACCAACCTCTTACGCACAGGCACTATAGGACCTACTTCAGCTACTGTAATCCTACGCTGAATCTCCAAGTGCCGGTTGCTCTAGAATATGTCTGGGATTGGCCAGAGACAATCCCAACCAGGACAATCCAAAGACTAAGACCCTTATTTATAAGGATTATTGGGTTGCTCTGGGATTGTGTACACATATCCTAGCTGAGATCAAGCTCAGCAATATTTCTAATACATCCTTATTTTATTTTTGAATATTAATAATTAATAATTTATTAATTTTTTATTATTTTTTTAATTAATAATACAATTTAAATATCTAGATAATACAAATTTTAGATTTAGCTTTATTGGTGGTATTAATATTATAACGCACGCTATTTTTATGAAAACCAGAATAGTTCATACGCTGCTCGCTGATTGGTTATAGGGTGTCCGTATTAAGACATCTATATATGTCTATATAGTGTCCGTATTAGGGACTTATATGACCTCTAGATATATACTTATAACTTAATGAATATCTGATAACAAATATAGAAATTATATATATAATTTTATAATGCTTTATTTGTTAATAATATATTGTTATATTTTATATCGATACATTTGTATATTCTTGAGAAGATTCTTAAGTTGTAATTTTTTTTCATAAATTTAAAAACGTAATAAAAAAATCAGTTTATAATATCAGTAATATTTTAAAAAATAAAAAAATAAAAAATACTTTTTATATACTATTTATATAATTATGAATATTTTATTCATTAAATATTTTTTTGTAGGACTTATGGTTTCTGTGATACCGATAATTAAACATATAAATTTAAATATTACAGCCGTATTTCCTATATAAAAACAAGTAGTTTCTAGAATATAACAGCTATTATATTAGTAGCTAATATATTAATAGCTATTTTACAAATTAACAGACTACAAAAATTGCATGGGATAATATAGGGAAATTAACATTAAATTACATAAATGGGTATTTTACATAGAAATAATAAAGGTGCAGTTATTATGTATTGAGGATGTATGTAATATATGTAGTTTATATGAAATATATCATTAAATTATTAACAAATATATATTATAGGATTTTTTTTTTCATATAACTTAATTTTGTAAGTTAATGTAACCTAAATTTTTGGTATAAATAAATAATATACATTTAAGAGCAGCATAATAGCACAATGTAAACATTTGAGGCTCTAGCATATGCTGTTATGCTGCTATTATGCTGCTCTTACTGTTTGCAGGGAAGTTGAATAAACTTTGGACATATATGGATCCGTGCTGTAGGAAATATCAGCTTGACTATATCTTAATGAGTAAAAAATGGTGAAACAGCATCACAAATGTGGAAGCATATAGCACTTTTTCTAGTAGGTTTCAGATAATCGAATCGTATCATCTAAAGTAAGGCTATTATTATAAATATTATATATATATATATATATATATGTATAACTTTAAATATATATATATATATATATATTTGTATATAAAGTGAATACACAATATATTAATTTAATAATGTATATAATATCTTTATCATTATTCTAATAAACGTGTTATAAATGTGTGGTCCTAAAAAGGACCGATTTGTATGTATGTTACTACAACTATATTTAGCTTCGCATTTCTTTATTTAGCCTTAACATATGGTACGAGCAACGTTGCATAGCCAATTTGCATAATTCATCCGTTAACTCGTCCATAAGGATACCTAAATATACTGGACCTCCAGCTTGAAATCTTTTAGAAAAAGTAATCCTTCTCAAATGAAAAAACCCTTTGTTTAATAATAATACTTGATTTCTTCTTATTTGAGGAAGCATATTTTGTAATTGGTTTTGAATTTTTAAAGTTTGAAATTCAGTTTTTATATACTTAAATGCAGCTGTAATATATATAGATGCCGCACATCTTTTACATTTAATTAATGCTTTTCCGCTCATGGTAGAAATGTTTAAGTATTTCGGAGCACCATATCCAGACGTATATCTTCTAGCGTAGTTTCCTCTTGTAAATCGTAAATGGAGACGAATGTTAGCAATTTTAGCTTTACTAGATTTGACTATTTCACTCATGATATAATTAAATAACTATATACAGCCAATATTAAAATAATATGAATAATGGATCAAAATAGCCATCTTATATAGGTAATTACGTGGATAACAAATAGTTAACTCGATTTGATTGGCCAATTGTATATGATTAATGATTAATTGTAAATGATTCATACTATTAATACATTATTTATATATTTTATTGTATAATATTAAATTTATTTTTTAACCAATCAGAAGCATATTAATTTTCAATAACACGGTATTTACTATAAAAAGGCTATTATCATTAGAAATAATTCATTCTAATAAAGTTTTCTTATACAGGTGTATTTCGTAATTATTGTGTAATATTGGCATATGCCCTCGCTAATATTTGGCAATAATGACCTCGCAAGGGTGATACAGCTACTGGTATAGTTAATAAGCTTCACAGAACATACCCGGTATCGATTCTCTTCGTTATATCAATACTTAAACTCGGTTAAAGGATGTATTGGTTATATCCGTCGTTATCAAAAATATACGGAGTTACTTATCCGTGCGTTACTTTTCTAACGTTTAGTAATATATATCGATTTAAAAAATGATATACGTTTCTAAAGTTTCGTTAGTATGGCTCGAGCCTTAAATTCAAGGTATTATGATCTTAAGATCTTCAAGAAGCAAGTGATGCCAACTCAGTGGGACTCTTAGAATATGCTAAACGTGTTACAACCATGCCTAAAGATATTCAAGTCGTATTCGTGGTAACATTTCGTGCATATGTTCTTAAAATAATTATTTAAGCAATACAAATCGGCTCTTTTTAGAGACACCCAATTTAATCATATTTATAATTAAATACTTTATATATATATTATATATATATAATATATATATATATATATATATATATAATATATATATATATATATATATTTAATTTGTAATATCCATTTTCTATATATTTCTCATAATATGTACAAATACAAATATCAGTATAAATATGCTATTTGTAGATCCACTCAATGTAATCAAGTATAGTGATTTTACATACTATGTTTAACTTGATAAAAACATCGATGTAACCTACTTAAATACTATTTAATGTATAATTTCTTTAAACATTTATAGGATATTATATCTCCTAGATTTTAAAATAATTGAAGACATATTAATATACTTTAAATACTCATAGTATATCAGTGTAACATATATAATTTATTTAATATATATTAAATTTATTTTAATGATTTAGTAATATATTTTAATCCAAATCAACTAAATTAACTCTTAGTGGAATAGTGCATAATGCACATGGTTTGTAGACTATTGCGTTTTAGTTAGTATCCCTCTAGATACATCCACCATCTAGCCATAACAAGCGAAAAGGAAGGCCAGGCATGTAAGTCCTTTCCTGGTAGTTTTATGGTTCTACAAATCAAGACTCCTTCAATGCCTCCAAGTGGCATACCACTGTAAACTGTTTACTTAGTATCCAGGCTAAATTGTAGGGGATCTACGAGAAAGTAACTCTGATTCCAAATCTTTATACTGCTTTGTAGTAAGACATTTTTAGGTAAAGGATAAGAGAGTGCAACTCTGAAATCAAACTAACTTCTATAGTAGTTGCGCCCATAGCAGTATTAGCAAATGAAAGACATGACAAGTACAACACACAACACTAGGGTTAAAGTCCCTAATATATCCCTAATATATCCCTAACCTTCCCTTCAACCGAAACGATCTCTAAGGAGTAATATTACATACCTACTCCAAACCCGCAAGGAAAGGTGCATCTTGAGAAACGCGTAGGTAATAAGAAAAAACTATTAAAATTATAACGAGAAATCTTTGTATCAACTATGAACGTTAGAACAATTCTAGAAGAACATAAATAACTAGAACTTAGGTATAATTTCGAAAGTCATGATGTAGAACTTCTTGAAATACAGGAACATCGAATTATGCATTATGAAACTGTTAAGTATAATAATATTGGACATAACACACTCATAACAACATCAGCATGGACAAATTATCAAGGTACGTCAACAGGAGAAATTGGTATAATGTTAAACAAAATATCAATAATTCACGTGAATAGTACTATGCGAGGTTATATCACACTCTGAGAGAATATTGATAAGCATATTCCATGTAAATCCTGCAACATCTATTATAATCATATATTCACCAACAAATTCTAGCGAAGATGAAGTTATAAACAAATTATACGATAAACTTAGAAGAGCTATAAAACTATACCACATCACAATTTCCTAATCATTATTGGAGATTGTAATGCAATGATAGGAAAAGATCAAGGGAATTTTACATATCATCAAGAAACAAATAAAAATGATGTATTATTAATAGATATTATAAATGAAAAACAATTAGTAATAACAAATACATGTTTTCAAAAGAACCCAGCAAACAGTAAGAGCAGCATAATAGCAGCATAACAGCATATGCTAGAGCCTCAAATGTTTACATTGTGCTAGTATGCTGCTCTTAAATGTATATTATGCTGCTATTATGCTGCTATTAATTTTAAAAGTATATTATGCTGCTATTATAATAATAGCAGCATAATAGCAGCATAATATACTTTTAAAATTAATAGCAGCATAATAGCAGCATAATGGCAGCATAATAGCAGCATAACAGCAGCATAATAGCGTGACTAATTAATAGCAGCATAATATACATTTAAGAGCAGCATAATAGCACAATGTAAACATTTGAGGCTCTAGCATATGCTGTTATGCTGCTATTATGCTGCTCTTACTGTTTGCAGGGAAGTTGAATAAACTTTGGACATATATGGATCCGTGCTGTAGGAAATATCAGCTTGACTATATCTTAATGAGTAAAAAATGGTGAAACAGCATCACAAATGTGGAAGCATATAGCACTTTTTCTAGTAGGTTTCAGATAATCGAATCGTATCATCTAAAGTAAGGCTATTATTATAAATATTATATATATATATATATGTATAACTTTAAATATATATATATATATATATATATTTGTATATAAAGTGAATTCACAATATATTAATTTAATAATGTATATAATATCTTTATCATTATTCTAATAAACGTGTTATAAATGTGTGGTCCTAAAAAGGACCGATTTGTATGTATGTTACTACAACTATATTTAGCTTCGCATTTCTTTATTTAGCCTTAACATATGGTACGAGCAACGTTGCATAGCCAATTTGCATAATTCATCCGTTAACTCGTCCATAAGGATACCTAAATATACTGGACCTCCAGCTTGAAATCTTTTAGAAAAAGTAATCCTTCTCAAATGAAAAAACCCTTTGTTTAATAATAATACTTGATTTCTTCTTATTTGAGGAAGCATATTTTGTAATTGGTTTTGAATTTTTAAAGTTTGAAATTCAGTTTTTATATACTTAAATGCAGCTGTAATATATATAGATGCCGCACATCTTTTACATTTAATTAATGCTTTTCCGCTCATGGTAGAAATGTTTAAGTATTTCGGAGCACCATATCCAGACGTATATCTTCTAGCGTAGTTTCCTCTTGTAAATCGTAAATGGAGACGAATGTTAGCAATTTTAGCTTTACTAGATTTGACTATTTCACTCATGATATAATTAAATAACTATATACAGCCAATATTAAAATAATATGAATAATGGATAAAAATAGCCATCTTATATAAGTAATTACGTGGATAACAAATAGTTAACTCGATTTGATTGGCCAATTGTATATGATTAATGATTAATTGTAAATGATTCATACTATTAATACATTATTTATATATTTTATTGTATAATATTAAATTTATTTTTTAACCAATCAGAAGCATATTAATTTTCAATAACACGGTATTTACTATAAAAAGGCTATTATCATTAGAAATAATTCATTCTAATAAAGTTTTCTTATACAGATGTATTTCGTAATTATTGTGTAATATTGGCATATGCCCTCGCTAATATTTGGCAATAATGACCTCGCAAGGGTGATACAGCTACTGGTATAGTTAATAAGCTTCACAGAACATACCCGGTATCGATTCTCTTCGTTATATCAATACTTAAACTCGGTTAAAGGATGTATTGGTTATATCCGTCGTTATCAAAAATATACGGAGTTACTTATCCGTGCGTTACTTTTCTAACGTTTAGTAATATATATCGATTTAAAAAATGATATACGTTTCTAAAGTTTCGTTAGTATGGCTCGAGCCTTAAATTCAAGGTATTATGATCTTAAGATCTTCAAGAAGCAAGTGATGCCAACTCAGTGGGACTCTTAGAATATGCTAAACGTGTTACAACCATGCCTAAAGATATTCAAGTCGTATTCGTGGTAACATTTCGTGCATATGTTCTTAAAATAATTATTTAAGCAATACAAATCGGCTCTTTTTAGAGACACCCAATTTAATCATATTTATAATTAAATACTTTATATATATATTATATATATATAATATATATATATATATATATATATATATATATATATATATATGCTATTTGTAGATCCACTCAATGTAATCAAGTATAGTGATTTTACATACTATGTTTAACTTGATAAAAACATCGATGTAGCCTACTTAAATACTATTTAATGTATAATTTCTTTAAACATTTATAGGATATTATATCTCCTAGATTTTAAAATAATTGAAGACATATTAATATACTTTAAATACTCATAGTATATCAGTGTAACATATATAATTTATTTAATATATATTAAATTTATTTTAATGATTTAGTAATATATTTTAATCCAAATCAACTAAATTAACTCTTAGTGGAATAGTGCATAATGCACATGGTTTGTAGACTATTGCGTTTTAGTTAGTATCCCTCTAGATACATCCACCATCTAGCCATAACAAGCGAAAAGGAAGGCCAGGCATGTAAGTCCTTTCCTGGTAGTTTTATGGTTCTACAAATCAAGACTCCTTCAATGCCTCCAAGTGGCATACCACTGTAAACTGTTTACTTAGTATCCAGGCTAAATTGTAGGGGATCTACGAGAAAGTAACTCTGATTCCAAATCTTTATACTGCTTTGTAGTAAGACATTTTTAGGTAAAGGATAAGAGAGTGCAACTCTGAAATCAAACTAACTTCTATAGTAGTTGCGCCCATAGCAGTATTAGCAAATGAAAGACATGACAAGTACAACACACAACACTAGGGTTAAAGTCCCTAATATATCCCTAATATATCCCTAACCTTCCCTTCAACCGAAACGATCTCTAAGGAGTAATATTACATACCTACTCCAAACCCGCAATGAAAGGTGCATCTTGAGAAACGCGTAGGTAATAAGACAAAACTATTAAAATTATAACGAGAAATCTTTGTATCAACTATGAACGTTAGAACAATTCTAGAAGAACATAAATAACTAGAACTTAGGTATAATTTCGAAAGTCATGATGTAGAACTTCTTGAAATACAGGAACATCGAATTATGCATTATGAAACTGTTAAGTATAATAATATTGGACATAACACACTCATAACAACATCAGCATGGACAAATTATCAAGGTACGTCAACAGGAGAAATTGGTATAATGTTAAACAAAATATCAATAATTCACGTGAATAGTACTATGCGAGGTTATATCACACTCTGAGAGAATATTGATAAGCATATTCCATGTAAATCCTGCAACATCTATTATAATCATATATTCACCAACAAATTCTAGCGAAGATGAAGTTATAAACAAATTATACGATAAACTTAGAAGAGCTATAAAACTATACCACATCACAATTTCCTAATCATTATTGGAGATTGTAATGCAATGATAGGAAAAGATCAAGGGAATTTTACATATCATCAAGAAACAAATAAAAATGATGTATTATTAATAGATATTATAAATGAAAAACAATTAGTAATAACAAATACATGTTTTCAAAAGAACCCAGCAAACAGTAAGAGCAGCATAATAGCAGCATAACAGCATATGCTAGAGCCTCAAATGTTTACATTGTGCTAGTATGCTGCTCTTAAATGTATATTATGCTGCTATTATGCTGCTATTAATTTTAAAAGTATATTATGCTGCTATTATAATAATAGCAGCATAATAGCAGCATAATATACTTTTAAAATTAATAGCAGCATAATAGCAGCATAATGGCAGCATAATAGCAGCATAACAGCAGCATAATAGCGTGACTAATTAATAGCAGCATAATATACATTTAAGAGCAGCATAATAGCACAATGTAAACATTTGAGGCTCTAGCATATGCTGTTATGCTGCTATTATGCTGCTCTTACTGTTTGCAGGGAAGTTGAATAAACTTTGGACATATATGGATCCGTGCTGTAGGAAATATCAGCTTGACTATATCTTAATGAGTAAAAAATGGTGAAACAGCATCACAAATGTGGAAGCATATAGCACTTTTTCTAGTAGGTTTCAGATAATCGAATCGTATCATCTAAAGTAAGGCTATTATTATAAATATTATATATATATGTATAACTTTAAATATATATATATATATATATTTGTATATAAAGTGAATACACAATATATTAATTTAATAATGTATATAATATCTTTATCATTATTCTAATAAACGTGTTATAAATGTGTGGTCCTAAAAAGGACCGATTTGTATGTATGTTACTACAACTATATTTAGCTTCGCATTTCTTTATTTAGCCTTAACATATGGTACGAGCAACGTTGCATAGCCAATTTGCATAATTCATCCGTTAACTCGTCCATAAGGATACCTAAATATACTGGACCTCCAGCTTGAAATCTTTTAGAAAAAGTAATCCTTCTCAAATGAAAAAACCCTTTGTTTAATAATAATACTTGATTTCTTCTTATTTGAGGAAGCATATTTTGTAATTGGTTTTGAATTTTTAAAGTTTGAAATTCAGTTTTTATATACTTAAATGCAGCTGTAATATATATAGATGCCGCACATCTTTTACATTTAATTAATGCTTTTCCGCTCATGGTAGAAATGTTTAAGTATTTCGGAGCACCATATCCAGACGTATATCTTCTAGCGTAGTTTCCTCTTGTAAATCGTAAATGGAGACGAATGTTAGCAATTTTAGCTTTACTAGATTTGACTATTTCACTCATGATATAATTAAATAACTATATACAGCCAATATTAAAATAATATGAATAATGGATCAAAATAGCCATCTTATATAAGTAATTACGTGGATAACAAATAGTTAACTCGATTTGATTGGCCAATTGTATATGATTAATGATTAATTGTAAATGATTCATACTATTAATACATTATTTATATATTTTATTGTATAATATTAAATTTATTTTTTAACCAATCAGAAGCATATTAATTTTCAATAACACGGTATTTACTATAAAAAGGCTGTTTATCATTAGAAATAATTCATTCTAATAAAGTTATCTTACACAGATGTAGTTCGTAATTATTGTGTAATGCCCTCGCTAATAGTTGGCAATAATGACCTCGCAAGGGTGATACAGCTACTGGTATAGTTAATAAGCTTCACAGAACATACCCGGTATCGTTTCTCTTTGTTATATCAACCCAGTAAACATTAACAGCTTCATAACAGCCTCATAACAGCCTTAAAACAGCATATTCGAAAAATACAGCCTAATATCTGCCTCATAACAGGTTCTTATGAAAAAACAGCATCATATCAGACTCATAACAGCATTATGGTAATATCCTCATAAATTATATAAAAACAGCCTCATAACAGCAATATGATAATATCTTTATAATAGCCTACATAAATTATATAAAAAACAGCCTCATAACATACCCATAACAGCATTATAATAATATCCTCATAAATTATATAAAAACAGACTCATAACAGCAATATTATAATATCCTCATAATAGCCTACATAAATTATATAAAAACATCATCATAACAGACCAGGCCCGTAGCCAGAAATGTATACCAGGGGGGGCAAGGCCCCACAAAATATTAAGACTAAAGTGTAATGAATATAAACTAGTATACTAGTTATAATATCACTGCTAGTAATTTACTAGTATACCCAGCAAACAATATATTCGACGCTTTTGGACGCCATGCGCCTAAAAGTTCCGGAATTAATTCGTCACTTTGATGAAAATTTGCGCCCAAAAGCGTCGAATTATTCTATTGTACTTTGGACGCTGTTGCGCCCAAAAGCGTCGAATTTGCGACGAATTCAATATAGATTCGGAACTGAAGCGCCCAAAAGCGTCGAAAAAGCGACGAATATATCGATTCAGAATCAAAGAGTCCAAAAGCGACGAAAAAGTGACGAATTCAATATGATTCGGAACTGAAGCGCCCATAAGCGTCGAAAAAGCGACGAATTCACTATGATTCAGAACTGAAGCGCCCAAAAGCGTCGAAAAAGCGACGAATATATCGATTCGGAATCAAAGCGTCCAAAAGCGACATAAAAGTGACGAATTCAATATGATTCGGAACTGAAGTGCCCAAAAGCGTCAAATTTGCGACGAATTCAATATGATTGAGAACTGAAGCGCCCAAAAGCGTCGAATACATCGATTCGGAATCAAAGCGTCGAAAAAGCGCCCATAAATTCTCAAAAGTCGATAAATTGTTTGCTGGGTACTCTATTACTTATATTGACGCACAATGTGAATTAAACAGGGTATAAATAAACAATACATAAACATACAATATGTGTGTATATATACACTATATAAACATAACTTTATATACATATAATACAATATAAAAAGCAGTAGGATCAGGTTAACAGGCAAGGTATACAATAATAACATCAGTAGACTTATCTACTAGCGAGTGAATTAAACATTTAGTCATGGCAAGGGTAAGTTTAAAACGATATTTTCTAATATTATGTAGAAAATATTTAGTAATGCATCATATTATTAATGTTTGGAGATTAGTCTAGGTGAGAAGTTATAGTGAAAGCAAATATAGTTATAGATTGAGATTCTCAATTTGAGAAGTTGGAAGAAATAGTAGAAAAGGATGTGTAATTGATAGAGGAGATCTGGGTCTTGTGAATATTATAGTATTAGTTTTAGTAATAGTTAAGGACATTTAGTTATGAGAGTGATCAGTAATACAATTAAACATCGATATTTGAATCAGACCAGAATCACTAGAACAAGGAAATGGCTATATATCTGAAGATCATCAGCATAAATATGATAGTTAATATTGGGATATTTGATTAAAAAAATTGATTTTATAGGAATAATATAAATAATGAAAAATATAGGTCCAAGTACAGATCCTTGTAGAACACCATCTCTGTTGAGATAAGGAGGAGACAAGGAGGAGTTAATCTTCACCGAAGATGTTCTAGATGAAACAAAAGACATAAACCAACTGCGTACTTGACCGTATATGCCAATTTCATTAAGTCTAATTGAAAGAATATTGTGATCTATAGACCCTATAGGGTATCAAAGGCACTAGATAAATCAAGTAGTACGAGATAGCATGGGGCTTTATTATCAAGAGATATGAGAATATCATTAATGATTAAAGTAAGGGCAGTTTCGGTACTACGATGAGGAAGATACGCACTTTGAAATTTATCAACAATAGCATTTGACGTAATGTAATTAATAAGTTGAGTGGACACAACTCGTTCTAAGGTCTTAGATATTGATGATAACAGAAATATTGGACGATAACTTGATAAATTAGATTGGTCAAGAGTAGTTTTTTTTTAAATCGGAATAATATATGAATATTTCATGGAGTGTGAAACAATAGATGATATAAGAGATCTATGAATGATTTCAGTGATAAGTCCAATAAAAGATGGTGATAATGAACGAAGTAGATTGAGTGGAATTGGATCAAGTGGGGAATTCGTTTTCAAGGATGTCATCAGAGAGAGTACAAAGTCATGTGTGGGAAGCGTAAAACATGACCAATGATTCAGATTGGATGTTAAATTGGGATTGAGTCGTACCGAGTTGATGTTTGGAAGTACATTGATAATACTAGAAATTTTTTGTTGGAAGAAATTGGCAATCAAGGCAATCCGCTTTATGTAGTAGGTTTACAATAATTAGTTCTAAATATATTCCTAATTGTAATTGAACGTAAATTCATCTTTTGTTTTATAAATCATTGCTATCATTAATGTAATTACTCATATTAACCTACCATCGACGTATATTGTCTCGTTTCACCTATATTCTATTCGCCCAATAGTGTCTGTATATTTCTTATATTACATTAATAATCACTTATTTTAATTCTATAAACTAAATTATTATATGTATTCTAATACATCGAGGTCGTAACTTTTACTAAAGTTTTATTATTCCTATATTTGTTACGTAATATGTATAATGTCATCACGATTTATAGAACATGAATAAGTTAGCATCGATCACATTTATCAAATAACGGGTTGTTTAGCTCCTGCTTACAATACATATAGCAATGGAAAGTCTGAAGTGTATATAAATAATGTGTATAATATTATTATTAACTATATTATTGTACAATGTACATGTTCATATGTAACTATGATACTATTAATCTAGCTCTATTCTTATAGTTCAAGTATTTTACTTATGTTAGGATGAGAATATAATGTAAACAAACAAGGTATTATTGTATTATATGTGTATACACTGTATACACTGTACTATATGTGTATACTATATGTACATACTATGTACAAAGTTATAGCATAGTTGGCAATAGTATTGTACTCGAGGGTGATTAATACTGTATTGTATCTAAATTATCCTAATTAATAACTTTATAACTATCATTCAATATAGGTTTAACATAGTATGTAAACACAGCTACTAGCAATACCTCCTATAACTTCGGTTATAGGAGGTATTGATGCTAGCTAGGTGTTTTAAAGTGATACAAACTACATTGTTTTATATACGTATATATTATATCATTTTATGTATATATTATTTATGATTATTTGATCACTATTGATATTCATTATTATCTTCATTATCATTGATATCGTAATATTTCTTGTAATCAGATAACGATCATATATATATATATTTCATAAAACATTATATTTTATCTGCGCCTCAATAATAATAAAAAAGTTTTAATTTCATAATTTTATTATAAGAGTACAAATTATAGATGAACTTTAATAGTAATTTAGTAATTAATAACAGGAAACCCTACTAATACATTCACCGATAGATACATCTTCCATGTTATTGTTTCATAAATACCAGAATTTTATTGTTAGCCGCAACATCATGCTGTGAATCGTATATATTCATGTATAATAAGATACATTCATTATTATTAACAAATATGTATTCATATATAAATTATTCATATATTAACGGAAAGTTATAATAATTATAATATTATTATTATTTATATTCTAATTTAAATTACAACATTTAAATTAATGTATATTGTGAAAATATAGAAAATTAAATACCCACAATTAATTTATTTGTTGAGCATTTTTATATTTATTAATGACACATTCATATTATTAATAGTATCATTACCTTTTATATATTCTTTAATCGATAATAAATACAAATGATATCCCCTCTACATCAACAATTAATTTGTACGTGATATCCACTTGATAAATGATCATATAGTATTAATTAATATATATTAGTAATATTTAATAATTTTTTAATAGGAATATTAATACAAAATATAAATTTTGTATATTTAAATGTAGAATAATATAATTTGAATGTAATATTATGATTATGACGATTATTCTGATGACACGATACTAATGAATGTAAATGTAACACATATTACACGCTTACATATAACAATGAATCACTTATTGAAATTATCGTAGATTGGAGTTATTGTGATCACGGATACTAAATATTATAATCGTATTCAATCATCTGCTTAATTCTAACTATTAGATAACTAATAGAATAGATATCACCAAAGTTCGCTTGAAGTTCAAGTTCAAGTTGTATTGAAATAGGGCGCATATGAAATATAGTTTAGATATAATACAGGTGTATCTACAATAATGACAAGAGTAACCTCAGAAATCAGTCACAATTAATTATTATATGGAATATGGCCGCCATTTGTTTTGATTACAGTTTCCGAGATCAAATTTAAAATAGTTTTATACACATATTGCTAGATAATTTTTAATTGTAATAAAAGCTAATTAATATATATTTTATAATATATACTACATTTTCACCATCAATACAAATATATTGTGTTAACTGCCAAAATGAGTATTTTAAATTTGACCTCAAAAATCGTAATCAAAACAAACGATGGCCGTATTCGATACACACCATTACATGTAAGAATGTAAATACAAACTCTATCGATGAGTTTAAAGCCTAGACCATCTGCTAGTTTCTTCAGCTCTGTGACATCTCTTAAACCCCATTTACTATTCCTGTTAATTAATCAACAGCATAAGATAGGTAAGCCATAGATAAGCCAAGCAATGCGCTTGTAATCTTATAGAAGTTTAAATAATGCATCACTAATCTTGTATAATATTATTACTTATGAGATATATTCTGAAATTCAATATCATTAGTTGGAAAATGTAATTCAGATATATAAACGTACAATATGTCTTTCTAATTTAAATTGTTTATAATACACGATATATACTATTAATTCTAATATAATATAAAATCAAATTTGACTTATCGATAAAAATAAATAAGTAAAAATAAGAGTATTTATAAATAATTAATAATATAAAGTATATATATATATTTAATATTACTTTTATTTATTCAAAAATCAAAATTTAAATACAATTATTAAACTGACTATTTATAAAAAAATGTTTTATAAAACACAAGTTTTAATTAAAATAAACAAATGGTTAAGAAACATATTTTGAATTAAATCAAAAATGTTACTTTAAAATAATAATATTAATATATTGAATACAAATTATAAACTTGTCAATCCTAGTCAATAAAGTTCAAGTCAATATTTCTTATTAAAAATATTAATATTCAAAGTATTTTTTAATAAATATTATGTCATGTTTCCAATGGATGGATCTGACCCATCGATATAAAAAAGTGGATAAGCGATTGAATGTATTATATGGCATTTTGTGATAGAGGTGCAACACTTGAATCCTTCTATTAAATTTCAAATTATTATTATTTATTTATATTCATGATTATGATTAATTATAATGTACTATCTGTACCAAAAATAATCATTATATACATATATATAAATATATATATATATAAAATATAACATATCAATATAACATATTCATCATAATTGTTCGGTTTTTGGTATTTAAATGTATTTATATTGAAGATATCATACCATTTTATTTATATATAATATAAATCCATATATATATAGATAGAAGTCACATATCTCTATATCGCCGAAAATTCTAAAGTTTTAATATTTGGCCTATATAATATTACTAATATCCAATAAAAATCACTGATGCCACTTTGTTAATTTATTAAGAAAAGTGCCATTCGCATATCTATCATTTACATACACTGCATGCATAAATTTCTTATCCACTTTCTTTACATCAAAGTCTTACTCATATTTAGTAAAGTTTTTAATAATAATATAGATATCAGGTAATAATGTATATATGTTCATATAACCTAGACTTTAGATGTTCATCGAATCTTACGTTGCTAGCTTCTTTAATTATTCCATCTACCATATAGGGCTGAAAAGTAGAATATTATAAATATTAGAATAATTAATAATTTAGTAATGATATAACATGATAAATACCTAGGTCCATTATATACATAATGTAATTTTAATACATATTTTGTAATATGTTTAATAATACTTAACGAATTCGCTTTTGAAACGATAGTGTTGCTACTTATATTTCAAATTAATCGGCATTAAAATTCATTTCTTGTAAATAGATACGAGTGGTATATCTTTGCTTTGCAAAAGCCTTGGTATTATTGTTCTAACAATAGAAACATATATGTGCTAATACGTATAGTATATGATAATTAACTATGGAATATAATATAAGATAAATATATAGGTAACACTACAAGTATAGGTGAACATAAAATAAAACAAAAACAGCACTAATTAATGATAGAATTATTATTTCATGGAGGCATATCTTCAAATAACAATAATACGTATAGAAATATAAGTCATTTTTATTTTTACTTTTAATAATATAATTTTTAAATTATTGATTAATAATTTGTAATAAAATACATAGTTAAATATATATTTGTAATCAATAAATATATATATGCTGTTATAATATATAGTTTAAATAAACTAAGTAAGTTTAATAGATAATTATTTTTGATATAAATGAAATTATGTATTATAAATATATTTGTTTACTTCATTAAATTAAAATATATATTTAAAGAAACCCCGTAAGTGAGCAATATTCCTCCTTTCTTAAGATACTTCACTCCGTTGGTGAATAAAGCCTGTGTGCGAGATGTGGAAATATTGAGATTATAACGAGTATGGCTGCTAGTGTGTTTGTGACATTATCTATGGATGCTAACTATGCAGGGACTTCATGTTTACTAATAAACAATACCTAGTACCTAGGGGCGCTGGAACGATGGTGTGTATGTAGGGGGGACCCAAACCCAACCCCGCCCCCCTCCCACCCACCCTTAGAGGATTTTTGGGCCGAGCTGCATTTCATCTAATTATAGTGAACGTAAAACACTAATGGGGAACAACCAATTAAAATAAATGTTGTGATAAAAGTTGGGGGGGGGGGGGCAATACATAGGAGGTCCCCCTAGATTTTAAAGTGGGGGGGCATATCCCCCCCGTCCCCCCCGTGTTGCAGCACCCTTACTAGTACCTACACCCATGGCTGTGATGTGTGTAGCATGATGGTCGGACAGATAAAATAGACTCTTACAATATCATAGATGGTCTACTTATGTTACTATGTTTATATATGACTATCAATGTTTAATTAAAATCTTTATCATACATTTTCAACCGGATTTTATAGTATATATTATATATATGATGTAGATAATCTATTTTTAGTATTAATTATGACTGATTGTGATGTGCTAGAAGATATGTTTCGGTTGTATATTTAATTATCAATGAAATTCAATGAATTAAATATTTGAATCAAAGATGTCAAGGATATTTATTTATTTATCGAATAATGATGCATTCATATTTTTAAATTATATTTCTATATACATATTTTATGAAAATTATGAATTTATTTATAAATTTGGTTTGAATTGAACGATGTTTTTATATAATTTACGTCGATATTCCAAATAATATAATGTGTATTAAATCATATTGTGATTAAATATAATCGTATGAAAATCATTGATCTAAAAATGAGTTTTTGCATTAATTTTTATATCAGATTTAAATGCGTACTCCTGGACCATGATGCAATAAAATCACTCAAGCGGAAAATAAAAATTTCATAAAATATGCGTTAGCAGTGTCCTGTCCTTGGTGCTAGCTTGACTGGTTACAATAATTACAGGTACAGTTGGACACTATCTGGACATCCAGTTGATGTATTACGTAAATATGATGGTGAACTGAACATGATATACTAGGTTATATACTAATTCTCGTCATATGTATGCGATGTAGAATTTCTATGATAAGGACATATGTATACTACAGATCTCATAAATACACTAATAAATCATTACATATCGAATATCGTCTAAACACAATAACACTTTATTACATTAATTTCTGTAAGATATCATAATTTATATGATTATTCTAATTAAAACTTACAATATATATATATAAATATGAATAATGTCTTATAAAGATAGATACAATTCTAATCATGTTGTAATTTACATATGTAATATTTCACTGTATTGTATCATAATATATATATATACTCTAATAATACGATAATGTTATTGTTTAGGAAATATGAATAATTACAAGTAAATGATTGGTTAGAATAAAAACATTGTATATTGTGTAACATTATGTAATAATCACACTTACACAATAACTCATATTATATTAGAATATATTAGATTTATATAAATATACTATAATGATTTAAATCGTAGAACAATGAACTCAAATAACAATAGGTTCTAAATATGTATTATTATCAGAGATTACATATTGAACTAATATAGTTATTGTTATTCTATTGTACCACTATATTGTACCATTATACAACTTATTATTGTATTTAGATTAACAACTATATATAATTCAATGTAATGAAATTTAACACATGTATATTATCAGCAATTTTCCTAGGGAAAGATATAATATGCGGAATCATGTAATTCGCTTTTGTATATAAAACATGAAAAGCGCCACCTATAGGGACAAATTTTGGAAAATCGGTTGTTTATGATGACAATTTATCTATACACTTATCTATATACTTTAGAAATGTAAACAAATTTATTTCAAATTATTATTTATATGATGAACAAATTTGCATTACTAACATATAACAAATCAATAGGATAGTTTGATTTAAAATGATATACATATCTGAGGCGGGTAAAAGCTAACTTATATTGCACGTCAAACATAAATCTATTTCAGTGATTTCAATACTACTGCTAGCAGCCAGACATATGAATATTAATTACGTTGCGTATAATAGGGGAAATGGAAGTATTATATCTTTGCTTTACAAATTCTTCGATATTATCATGATAATATAGGAGAAGGGATGTAATAAAGTATAAATAATTAGGTATAGGTTAAGGGGTAGAAACAATATGTTTAGGCAGAGAAGACATGGTTAAGATGCGGAGTTTGACAAGGACATGGTTAACCTTAGTACTGGTCCAAGGACATATGTGAATCAAGTTGATGCAGACGATAATGTCAAAGTGATTTAAGTCGACGCCCCATTTGTCGTTGTTGACATCCAGAGATAGTGGCGCCATCACGTTGCTTAAACCGCTCTTAATCACGTGAGACTTTATACTGGGGAGGTTGGGTCGTCGGTGAGACAGTTAGAAGTAAAGTTAAAACGTCACAATAGGAAGATACCATAAATATATATATATATATATATATATATCTATTATAAGTTGTATTGTTCTACTAAAACACATACTCATATTGAAATCAAACATATATAATCCGTAGTCATCTATACTCGATGAATCAAACCTAAGCTGTATAATGATGTAATTCGCCCGAGTCTAGGTACTAGCATGGTGATGCCTGGAGAGAGAGTGAGAGAGAGAGAGAGAGAGAGAGAGATATAGAGAGAAAGTGAGAGAGAAAGAGATAGAGATAGAGTAAGAGAGCTACTATCATATCTTATTAGCTATTGAAATATTAGATGCTCAATTAACCTTGACAATGCATCAGGGTCAATATCAGTAGGTTGCCAGGTGATGGAGCTTAACTTGTCACCGAAGTAAACACTATGCTGACCACTTCCTGTTCATACAAAGATAATAATACACAATTACAAACTCAACTAAAACTGATGAAACGTAGGTATGATATAGTTTTATACTAACTGTATATTAGTGATATTTACTAAAATATACAACTTAAGTTAGTTATTATATATTATATTTTTCGCATAATGTTGATAAACTACTCCTTTAACTTTAAATATATATTCATTGGATTCATTAATTGTAGGTAAACAATATTTATGATAATAAATTTATAAATTAATATTTAGTATTGAGATTATTTTCGAAAATGGATATTTTAATTAATTATTGATTATAATCAATGTCAATGAATGTTAGACAAACATTGTTGAACTTTTATCTTCATATTACATAACAACTGTTATGTTATTCTCTTTATCAACCATGAATATATTATAGCTGACCATAAGTAATATTCAACACTAAATATGGTAAATTCATCATAAAAATCACATTTATTACAAATTTCCTTTTTTATCTAAATTATGACACTATTACTATACCTGCGGCTATTTCCAAGATAGATTTATTGAGGTTTGAGCATAACGGCTTCAAAACTCCTAGAATCACATCTTTATTATTCTCGGCAGCCGAGGAGAATATCATCTGAATGTGAGACAGAGGTTAAAGATTACGCTTACTAATGTGAGGTCGGAGGGGGTTCGGGAGCTAAGAGGGGGGTTGGGAGCTAAGAGGGGGGTTGGGAGGTAAGAGGGGGGTTGGGAGGTAAGAGGGGGTTGGGAGCTAAGAGGGAGGTTGGGAGCTAAGAGGGGGGTTGGGAGCTAAGAGGGGGGTTGGGAGCTAAGAGGGGGTTTGGGAGGTAAGAGGGGGTTGGGAGCTAAGAGGGGGGTTGGGAGCTAAGAGGGAGGTTGGGAGCTAAGAGGGGGGTTCGGAGCTAAGAGGGGGGTTGGGAGGTAAGAGGGGGTTTGGGAGGTAAGAGGGGGTTGGGAGCTAAGAGGGGGTTGGGGGGTAAGAGGGAGGTTGGGAGCTAAGAGGTGGTTTGGAGCTAAGAGAGGGTTGGGAGGTAAGAGGGGGGTTGGGAGCTAAGAGGGGGTTTGGGAGCTAAGAGGGGGTTTGGGAGCTAAGAGGGGGTTGGGAGGTAAGAGGGAGGTTGGGAGCTAAGAGGTGGTTTGGAGCTAAGAGGGGGGTTGGGAGGTAAGAGGGAGGTTGGGAGCTAAGAGGTGGTTTGGAGCTAAGAGGGGGGTTGGGAACTAAGAGGGAGGTTGGGAGCTAAGAGGGGTGTTGGGAGGTAAGAGGGAGGTTGGGAGGTAAGAGGGGGTTTGGGAGGTAAGAGGGGGTTGGGAGCTAAGAGGGAGTTGGGAGCTAAGACGGGGGTTTGGAGGTAAGAGGGGTGTTGGGAGCTAAGAGGGTGGTTGGAGCTAAGACGGGGGTTGGGAGCTAAGAGGGGGTTGGGAGCTAAGGGGGGGTTGGGAGCTAAGAGAGGGGGTTTGGAGGTAAGAGGGGTGTTGGGAGCTAAGAGGGGGGTTGGAGCTAAGAGGGGGTTGGGAGGTTGGGAGCTAAGGGGGGGTTGGGAGCTAAGAGAGGGGGTTTGGAGGTAAGAGGGGTGTTAGGAGATAAGAGGTGGGTTGGAGCTAAGACGGGGGTTGGGAGGTGAGCGAGGGGTTGGGAGGTAAGAGAGGGGTTGGGAGCTAAGAGGGGGGTTGGGAGCTAAGAGGGGGTTTGGGAGGTAAGAGGGGGTTGGGAGCTAAGAGGGGGTTGGGAGCTAAGAGGGGGGTTGGGAGCTAAGAGGGAGGTTGGGAGCTAAGAGAGGGATTGGGAGGTCGGAGGGGGTTAGGGAGCTAAGAGGGGGGTTGGGAGCTAAGAGGGGGTTGGGAGCTAAGAGGGGGTTGGGAGCTAAGACGGGGGTTTGGAGCTAAGACGGGGGTTGGGAGCTAAGGGGGGGTTGGAAACTAAGAGGGGGGTTGGGAACTAAGAGGGGGTTTGGGAGCTAAGAGGGGGGTTGGGAGGTAAGAGGGGGGTTGGGAGCTAAGAGGGGGGTTGGGAGCTAAGAGAGGGGTTGGGAGCTAAGAGGGGGTTGGGAGGTAAGAGGGGGGTTAGGGAGCTAAGAGGGGGTTGGGAGCTAAGAGAGGGGTTGGGAGCTAAGAGGGAGGTTGGGAGCTAAGAGGGAGGTTGGGAGCTAAGAGGGGGGTTGGGAACTAAGAGGGGGTTTGGGAGCTAAGAGGGGGGTTGGGAGGTAAGAGGGGGGTTGGGAGCTAAGAGGGGGGTTGGGAGGTAAGAGGGAGGTTGTGAGCTAAGAGGGGGGTTGGGAGCTAAGGCTGTCAGTGTATGCCTGTAAGTTAACTATGTGCTAAAGTTAGTCTCGCTAGACTTACATGAAGGTGTATGCTATACTAGCAAGTATATAGCTATCACTGGTACTGTGGAACAGATACTGAATGTAATCAACATACTCCGCGAATACATTCACTAATACTAATATAGACTAAAATTGCATTCGCACGAAAAAAACGGCCCGATATTGGCTGCTTCAAATTATTAGTTATCAGACATTTACTAAATATCGGTCAAGTCAATATTTTAGGATTTTACAATAGGTAATTTATAACTAAATGCAAGCATAAGGCGTGCGTCGACTTGCACGATATCGGTATCGCTGTTCACACTGAAACTGCCAGATTTGTAGTTATTGTTGTGAACGCAGCTTAAGGTGATGTCACACACCTTGTTTCGGTGAAAATAATTTTGTATTTAACATTTTTTTATTTAATAATACTACTAATACTCCTTTTTTTAATAACTGTAAACAAATATTCATGAAAACAGTCTAGAAATGACATAAAAAGTGGTTAACATATAAAGAAAAATATAGAAATAGAAATTTTAAAAATGATGTATTTTATTTTATAAATAAATAAATATACTTACTTACTTTGAAATATTTTGATAAATTAATTACGCATTATGTAATAATATATAATATATACATTATATATTTTATTATTATACATATATATATAAATATAAACACACTATATTACGAGGACATTTATATAGATACATGTTATTACAATAAATAACGAGTATAATATAGGTCCATCAATCACAGCCCCGATACGTGAGTTATTATCTTTTCATTTTTAATACATTTAGGAAATCTGTTAATAAGTTATTAAATTAATCTGTTAATATATATTTATATATATTGTAAAACATACGCAGATATATTATTAGGTATTATATATCTGTGATCACACATGACAAATAGTAAGTTAAGAGTTAATCTACTCATAACTTAAATCATAATAATAGTTATGATATTATTATATATCATAGATATATTTAAAGCATATATATATATATAATGCATATAAAATATATTATATATATATAATAATGTTAGGCTTTTATTCACTAAAACAATTGTTTCATCGATGTCACTATATATTTTACTAATTAAGAAGGGAATAATAGTAGATTATGTCAGCTAGCTTCTTCCTTACATATATTGATTACGTTATGTAAAAACCAGTGAAATATGACTTCAAATTGTAATGATGCAAATAAAAGTATCAGACTATACTCAAAGATTTTCCGAAGGAAAGATATAACACTTACGCGAAATCGTGTAATTCGAATTTGTATACAAAATACCCTGGTGCCACCTATAGCGGGTTACTTTTAGGAACTATGCGTTGTTTATAATGTAAATTCGTATTTAACTACACACTTTTAAAATGTTAAATAATATGCTTTAAATTAATATTTATATGATGAAAACTAAGTGTTCATTACTAATATATAACAAACAAATATGATATGTATGTTTTAAATGCTATAAGTATATATTTAGTGAGTAAAAGCTAATTTATATTGCATGTAATTTAATAGAGCAATGAAAACATTGTTGTATGCAAACAGAGCCGAACCTAAATCTATTTCAGTGATTTTGATACTACTGCTAGCAGCGGTTGGGGCTATCACTAAATTACGTTGCATGCATAGGGAGTGTTATATCTTTGCTTCGCAAAATCTTTGCTATACTTGTGTTGTAATAATGTTAGGTAAATAGGTATTTTTAATGATTCTCAATTAAAGTTTGCAGTGATCAATACATACATAGACGAGAATAATAAGTATAATATATATTCTATTTAATAAATAGTATTTATTAATATTACAGAATGTATTTAAAAAAGTAAGTCTGTAAAATAACTCAAACGTAAAATAAAGGTTTCCAATATTATTCATTAGCTAATTTCCTATACCTGCTATCACTATAATTAAATTGAAATACATTATATATTATAAATATAATCTAAAGATGGAATTAAGAAAAAAATATGTTATATTTATAGGATTTATATTGAAAGATATATTTTATAAATAAATATATATATATATATATTTTTATATTTAAATTAGAATAAATAATGATTAATTAATATATATTTTTTTATATTAATATATGTTTTTTATTTACATAACCACATAACATTAGGATATATAATATATTTATTACAAATAAATTACATTACAAAAAGAACCATGTTCCAGAACCTCTGACCAGGGGTAAATAATTAATTGATTTATTTACAATTTACATTATAAATTACTACCTTAGTAAACCTAATTTTCAAATAATTGTCAATATTTTTCGAAAATAAATTGCAATTATTTACGTAAATTTTATAAAAACATTTGCAAACTTGGCACCATCGATATAAAGAAAGTGGATAAGCAATTGAATGTAGTGTATGGCACTATCCGCTACGAGCGCTGCAGTCGAAACCCACTATCTGGCCCACTACTTTTTATTTATAATAATATGCATTTATCATCTATATATTGATAATTACTACCAATTTTAATGTACAATCTATACTAAAAATAAAATTATATATTTAAATACATAATATCAACATTCCTCGTAATTTTGTGTATTTAAATTGAAGATATAATACTATTTTATTGATTTTATTGATATTTATAATTTAAATCCATTGATATAGATAGAAGTCACTTTAATCTATTTCGACGAAAAGCCTACTGTTTTAATATTTGACATATATAATATGACTAATATCCAATCAAAATCACTGATACCATTTTGTTAATTTATCGATAAAAGTGTCATTCACGTGTCTATCTTTTACATGCATTGCGTGCGTCAATTGCTTATTCACTTTCTTTATATCGATGCTTGGCACATCAATTTCAGAATTTTAATAAATATTTTAATAAATATTTAATCAATAATCAACACATTTGAAAATCAAAATTAAATTATCTGGATAATATAATAAAAATAAAAGATATGGTTATATATATATAAGCATAGAATAAAAATATTAAAATATAAAATAAATATTTTTGACTTCATTGAATGATTCAAAAATTAATTTCAAACTGAATAAACAGTGGTTTATTAATTGGTGTTTGCAGAACTATAATTATAGTTTATAAAATGTATAAACACTTCATTGGCACCGTATTATATTCTATATATTAATAATATTGGAGCTCCCTCCCACCCCTCCCCATTTTGCTGTGCCCATAACTGTTTATATATAGTTTAGTATAAGCTCTATTATATTATCTCTGCAATAACATAATTATTTATTGAAAAACAGTAAACAATTTTATTTCATATATATATAATTATTAATGACTAGATGTATTATACTGTATACTTTATACATCATGTATATAATAAATTTATATACTTTATAATACACATTTTATATTATTATAATATAATAAATAATATAATAATAATATATTATATATTGAATACACATTTTATATTATTATAATATAATAAATAATATAATAATAATATATTATATATTGAATTATACAATGTAGGTGTATATATATATAGTCAAACCTACATATATTTGTGAATATCTAATTATAATTATTATAATAATTATAATAGAATTAATGATACATTTCATTATTGTGATTCCTAATACAAATACATTTATTTTACAATAATTTTATATTACAATTATTATAATTATTATATACAATATGATATTTAATATCATATTATAAATGTATTTGAATTAGGCATCACAATAATGAAATATATCATTTTATTATTATAATAATTATACAATGTATAAACATAGTTAATATGATATGATATTATATACATATAATCATTAATAATTATATAAATATAATTGTTTACTTTATTTCAATAAATTATGTAAATATATGTGTATCTGCTATTTATATATATAATCCTTTAAATGGTTCAGTTATAGTGGGCCATAGATTTTTATTTTGTAATAAATTTGCTGTAAAATAAAAATCAAGTACATGTACTTGTTAACCAATCATACTGCATTTTTAAAATGATTTAGTGCCGACAGATTTAGAGTAAAAGCTAAATTTGAATAATATAATGGATATTATTTCTTGCAAAAGTAATATAATAGAACATAATATATCATAATCAAATTAACATATCTTATTTAATTACGTATATTCCTTCTAAATCTATTTTTAACACCAATATAAAAAATCGATATACATCGAACAATCCAATAAATATCCAGTAAATAACACTACTATGCATCTATTAATTCTATATATATAATTTAAAAGTAAAATATTTCATATGTTTATTATATAAATCGTGAAACCTTATTACTAATATAAATCGCATAATTATAAGAATGAGATAATCGTGTGAGTATTGCCCGCATACCATTAATGGATATTCACTCAATGTCAGACGATCACGAAATCCTTATATAATAAGACGGCGAATTATATTTGTTTATTATTGTCGGAAGTACTCATTTGAGACTGAACTTGAAAGCTCACAAAATAATATGTATTCGTTGAGTAGAGCACCTTCTAAATTAGCATCCAGGGCAAGCAATCGAGGTAATTATATATTTACGGAAAATACCTATATAGAATCCGATATGCGTACATAGTCGTAATAATGCTGTATTATTGATAAGTAATCTGCGTATATTTAATTAACACGTTTAATTGCAGGTGTATCGCAACAAATTGAAACTTTTGAGGGTCGTTCCGAAGGTAAATCAGCTGATTTAAATAGTAATCTTCTGCTGAACAGGTTAATATAGAGTAGGTTTTATCGTATTTCGTCGTCGAAAAATAATATTTAAAAATAAATATTAAATAAAATGTAGGTCAATATATACGATGTTTATAGAAATGTGACCTTATGCATATAATATATATACTTAAAACGTGATTTTTTTTTGCGCAAAAATGCATACGTACTTTTAAAAGTAATTATATTTTTAATTTTAAATTAATTTTATTGACACAAATACATGTACATATACATCATCAATATAAATATCTTTATTTATATCGATGATACACACACATACATATTTATATAATATATGATATATTATTATAATATAAATATAATGATATATTATAAATCATATGATAATCATATATATTACGTATATATTATATAATATAATATTATATACAGTATATAATATATACAGTATATAATATACTATATACGTATACATGTTAAAATATATAGTATATCAAGGACTTGATTATAGATTATATACTAAGTATATACTTGTTCTTTTAGATCATGTATATACATATAAATTCTATAGAATCATAACATTTTGTAATATATATTTAATATATAATATACTATCATTATAATTATATATATATATAAAACTATGTAGTATATATAATATATAGACCATACATTTTATTATAATAAGTATATTATAATAAAATATAATATATATAATGTAAGATACATTTTATTATAATATACTTAATATACTTAATATACTTAATACAATGTAGTGTTTATATGATACCATGGGGTTATATTAAAGGTTTTTATATAATTAATTTTCGATGTGATTTAATTATCATAAATATAATTAATTTAAAAAGTAATCCCCTATTTATAATGATTACATAATATGTAACATGTAACATACAATAAGGTTTATTTATTTATATGAACATAAATTTATTGAATTGTTTGACAAAAATAAAATAATAAAAAAACTATATATAATTTATCATTAAAATTCAACAATATATGGTTAATATTTGAGTATATTACTCTTTTAATAACATTTGATAATAGTTATGTAATATATATATATATATATATATATATGATATATAGTTAAATTGTGTACTATATTTGTTTAGGTTAGTATAACGTAAGTATTCTAGTGTTAATCACCTATTATAGCGCTCCGAAGCCAGTGTTTCGAGGGAAGAAGTACACGAAAAAGCATCAATTGGAGTGTAAAAGTGTGCCTCGCGTAAAGGATAACCCCTACAATGACACCCACCACGATAATGTGAATCTAATGGCTCAAGGTGTGTCTCGGCGGCGCCACCAGTAGAACCTTCTCGTTAAGCGCACGCGTACCCATCTCAATTACATACATTTTTCGATTTTAGTACTGTAAACTGTGCTTATATAGAAATCGACCATCCATATATATAGTTGAAGTTAATGTAAGAATAAATAAATGCATTTTCAGTAGTTTCTTATAGTTTTTAGTTTATTGTGTCGTAGCATTATCTTTACAAAGAGGCATTGAATTAGGAATATCTACGCAGATATCATCACCCAATATGCTGGGTACAATATTTAATATTGCTGATGTAACTCGTAACCATTATTCATCAACACATATATAGTTAAATGTTCATTTTAGATAATTTCAAATCTTTGCTATAGATTATGTATTAGTAAGTATAATAATATAGATCGCATGTTACTTATTATTTCACGTTATTTATCATATCATAAATTATAATGAAGTTGTTTATATTATTTGTACTTTTTTGTTTAAATGTTTGCGCTTATTTGAATTTTATTTTTAATCATAATTTGTTGGTCTATTTATTTATTAATATTATACAATTCATACATACATAGAAATATATATATTTATATTATTTCCACATATTTATCAAACTTGCATACCTATTTTTACCACAATATATAATAATAATCATAAAAGTAATTAATATCCAATGTAAAAAATGTCTCCACAATCAATCATGCTATATAATGAATATGATAGATGAGATCACTTAGAATGTCACCACTTTACAAGGTACCTATCATAATTACTGCGTTTAACAAGTGTTTTTTATAGAGATCCATTATTATTAAAGTAGGTCATTTTATTAGTTGACTAGAATAAACTGCAACGTCAAGTTTAACTAATCGACGCATATAATAACTGGAACGCTTGCTTCCCATTGGACAGCTAAGCGAGTGTCCCCCGTACCCCTCCCCGATATTGTAATACGTAAAATCTAATAGAATTGGTTCCGTAGTGAGATATAATTATAGTGATAAGATATAGGGGTGGCTAATGACCTATTCTGGTGAGATGAGATGCCTGGTTGCTTCAATCATTACTAAGATCATTGTACACTTCTAGTATTGTTGAACTGATATCTACGTATAAGTTCAATTCAACGTTTGACTTTTAGCGTTTTAAGATATTTTGTTCGCAGACGTTCACGAAGTTATTCTTTTATTCAAGTTTTTCTATTATCTGCACCTCGGTTGCACAAACTATTCAACTAATTAAAAGTAGTTTGCAGAATATATCATTACGTATTTGGATAATCATTTATGTGGAAGGCACAAAGTGGGAGAGGCATGTAGATGAGTGTGTGCATATGTGTCTGTGTATTATAACGGACGCATTGAATAACTATTAAACACATACCTATTTCATAACTGCTGCGACAACTCACAAGCGTACACAATGGTACTACATAGGGGCGCTGGAATGATTTTGTATGTAGGGGGGACCAAACAATCAAAATAAATTGTATAGTAAGAGTAGGGGGATGTACATATGAGCCAATACCAATACATATGAGTTCCCCCTAGATTTTAAAGTGGGGTGTAGTGTACTGCCCCTTAGTACTACACTGCAGCGCCCCTAGTACTACGCATGGCGGTCACCTGGTCACTACCACTCACAGCGTAGCACACACACACACACCCACACTCAGTGCACAACAATAATAACTCGCTATAGTGTACCGGCATAGCGGTTTAGCGTGAATCAGACTTTGTATTCATATCGTGATTAGTGTATTATTATTACTGAAACAGCGGTATGCATTGATTATGATATTTATTCTCCTATTAAGAATCACACTCTGCCTAAATACTCGATTACACTATATCAACACTCAATGAACTTATTAATATTAAATATAAAATCAGTTCACTTTTAAAAATGAATGTTAAGAAATATAGGTATATATATATATATAGATTTTATATTTAATTACACTAGACCATATATCGGGAAACACGCTAAGAAGGTATTTAATTAGTATTACAAATATAGCATTTGTATAAATACTAAATGTATATTTACATATATTTATTGTATAGTACTAAATGCATATTTACATGCATATCTATGGTATAGTAGTAAATGTATCCACACATAGTAAACTAAATGCATATTACATACGATTATCGTATGCTACTAAACGTACATGTTTACATATCAGTACCGCATCACCGTAGCTTTACACGCCTTTACACGCAGTGGTGTAGCACTGCGCTTACTTGATATGCCACGTATACTTGAGATGCTCGTGTATGTGTGTACGCAGCGGAATGGGTCACTCTAGTGTAAGTAAACATGCCGTGGAGGTTGTTCAGAGATGGCCGTATCGTTGCTGCTGGTGGTGCACGCATCACATGACTAGTGCACGCGTACCTATGTACATGTCATTATCCCATTCATAGAGCTAGAGAGAAATAGAGTGGTAAACAAGGTATCCGACATGCGGAAAGCGTCACTCTAATTTAGTCATCGCAAAATGGCGGATTTGACCTATTTGATTTTTTATTTTGTAGTTAGATCAACATTATTAATACCATTGGAAAGAGGATAACAAGTAATTTAAGTTTCATATTTAACTTTTTTGATATAATTAATAATAAAAAAGTTATGATCAAAAGAATATTATATTTTAATATTTGGTCACCAAGATGGCTGATTTCCGCTTTGGCTTATGCTGTCAGGCATTGGGTATTACCACTCTATTTCTCTCTAGCTCTATGATGCCATCACGCACACACTGCCGCTTGCTATCACACACACACGCACACACACCTGCCTGCTATCGTTGCATCATACATACTCCCCACGCCCATGCAGAGTGGCTGTCCATTCAGAAAGAAATTTCCAGAAGCGATTCTCGCGGGGATAAAGGTATTTTTATTTATACATTGTTATCATCGTGCCTAGTTTTATTCTATTACCCTCCTGCTATTCGGAGCGATGCCGAGCTATTACACATGCTATTGCATCATTATTACATCGTACTGATCACGATCGCATTGGTTTACAGTTCGACCGCGAATATACAAGAGCTCAAAGAACATGCTATTGAAAGGTTAGCACCGAGTGATAATCGAGGTAATGTCGCGACAAGTTAAATAAACGTAGAATTAGTATACGTAATAAATTAGTACGGCGGAGGCAATCTATTTATAGATCAGAGAGTAACAGCTCTCCATTGATTGATGTGTATTAATACAACGTATACATATATTATAAGTTATATATAAGTGTAGAGTCTATACTGTAGACGGATACACTCACGATGCCCTCTATTACAGATTTCGTTCCGTTCAACATCGACGAATGGTGGTTGAATAGAACCCTGCTACAGAAAGCGTAAGGGGAGAGGTCGTCGTCGTGAAGGTCACGCAGATTTATTATGCGCGCCCGTCAAACGATAGACGGGTGCGTACTACTGTATCATAGTATTATTTAATTGTTTTGATATTTGAATTTTATTAATAAAATGTAAATAGAACATTAACCATGACGATTAATGAATGAGTGAGACATATATATATAGTAATATTCAATGTTTAATAGATGATATATTCGATGGCTCATATTTTATAGATATAGATATATCCAATGAATCATAGATGGACATATCAGATGAATCATATCCGATGAGTCATAGTGATGACTCACGTCGCGACCTGATTGAGTCCGTACCGGGCGTCGTACTTTTGTTTCCAGTCGTTGAACTTCTTGAAGGCAAACTGCAGCATGTTATTCAGATGCGAGAGAGACTGTGCGTGTGTGTGGGCATGTGTAGAGGTGTTAGTGCTTAAGTATGTGTATACGATAGCATGAGCTTATGTGGGTAAGAGAAATGACCGAGAAGGTTAACAAGGATTTTCATCATCGATATGATGACCTTGAGTATTGTAATAAGTGTAATGCATTATAAATAATTAATAACTAATAGGTCAAGGTCGGGGTACCTTCTATCTTTACTTCCCCATAATAGAAAATAAAGTTACTCACTAAATATAATATATTAATATTGTGTATTCTATTAATATATAAATGTAGAGCTATGGTTTATAATACTTGGTTTATAACTAATATTGACTTAGATTAAAGGGAAGACAACCATTAATTAAGATAGTATAGATGTATGATGCTATAGGATGCAGGGCTCTCCTCTTACATTGTTGTTATAGTGGGCTGTCTGAAGCTTGAGTACTTCTGGCTGCAGGATCACCTCGTTGAATCTGTCCAGGGTCTCTTTCATGGTGATCAGCTGTGGGGTGGTGTGGGAGTAAGGTGGGGGTTATCATAGAGTACATGGTTAGGGAAAGGTGGGTGTATAATTAGGAGGTGGGGGGATGATAGTAGGGGTGCATCAGTGGGGGGATGATAGTAGGATGTGGAGGTGGGGGGATGATTGTAGGGTGTGGAGGTGGGGGGATGATTAGGGTGTGGAGGTGGGGGAATGATAGTAGGGGTGTGGAGGTGGGGGAATGATTAGGGTGTGGAGGTGGGGGAATGATAGTAGGGGTGTGGAGGTGGGGGAATGATTGTAGGGTGTGGAGGTGGGGGGATGATTAGGGTGTGGAGGTGGGGGAATGATTAGGGTGTGGAGGTGGGGGAATGATAGTAGGGGTGTGGAGGTGGGGGAATGATTAGGGTGTGGAGGTGGGGGAATGATAGTAGGGGTGTGGAGGTGGGGGAATGATTAGGGTGTGGAGGTGGGGGAATGATAGTAGGGGTGTGGAGGTGGGGGAATGATTGTAGGGTGTGGAGGTGGGGGGATGATTAGGGTGTGGAGGTGGGGGAATGATAGTAGGGGTGGGGGGAAGATAGTAGGGTATAGAGGTGGGGGAATGATTGTAGGGTGTGGAGGTGGGGGGATGATAGGGTGCGGTGGGGGGTTGATAGTCTCGTAGTAAGGGGGCTGCTGACCTTGGAGGCAAGCTCTTCATTTAGGGCTGGGAAACACGCCCAGAAGTGTCGGAGCAGTTCGTAGATTGCCATGTAGTGACGAGCGATGTGGAGGTCAACGTCCTTGGGGATTATGTCTACAATAGGTGTTACCAGCGGTCAGTGGACATAAGGACATGGAGAAAGTCGTGTTGGTATGGTCGAAAGCGTGAAAGGTGTGTATGGATAATAATGTGTTGTTAATTGTGTATATCGTGTCCAACTAAACCATACTAAGAAGTAATCGCATGTAAGTTATAATAATGTTGATAAAAGCAGGTCGTTCAGTGTGTACTGTAGGTTGAGATAGAAGGAGAACGTGTTATCATTACAGACAGCGGTATAGTAACGTGTGTATCACAATGTACGTGTTCATTTCTATCATTTCATACTTCGATTATGAATATATAACGATGTGGTAGAAGCACACCAACACCCACACATACAAGCACACCAACACCCACACACACAAGCACACCAACACCCACACATACAAGCACACCAACACCCACACATACAAGCACACCAACACCCACACATACAAGCACACCAACACCCACACATACAAGCACACCAACACCCACACACATAAGCACACCAACACACACACAAGCACACCCACACATACAAGCACACCAACACCCACACACATAAGCACACCAACACCCACACACACAAGCACACCAACACCCACACACATAAGCACACCAACACCCACACACAAGCACACCAACACCCACACACATAAGCACACCAACACACACACACAAGCACACCAACACCCACACACATAAGCACACCAACACCCACACACAAGCACACCAACACCCACACATACAAGCACACCAACACCCACACACAAGCACACCAACACCCACACATACAAGCACACCAACACCCACACACATAAGCACACCAACACCCACACATAAGCACACAAACACCCACACACACACAGAGTGCATGCATCACTTACGATTGTTCTGTATAGCATCGGCAGGTTGCATCAGAGAGCCACCGGGGGACAGTTCCCCGAGGACGTTGGCAGCTAGGGTACTGGATATCTTCTATGTAGAGAGAGAGAGTGATCGGTGTGTGCGTAGATGTGTGTGTGATGGCCGCGCTAGACCGGGTATGTATAGTCGGTTGTCGTGGTTAGTAGGTCGAACACACATAGTAGTAGTAGTAGTGATTATGTAATTGGTTGCGGGGTATTATGTAATCGCGGGCCACTTAACACCGCCCCCCACTTAATCCCGCCCCCCACGGCTTTATGTCCTTATATGATGCATGAACAACAGTGAAAAAGTGATGTCTCATTTGTGATTTTCATCTAAATAGATTATTTCACTTATTCAGAACAATTCACTGGGTTCTAAGAAACTGCTGTACACAGTACAGTAGGCTACAGATACACAGTGTGTGTGTTTAGTGATGTGTATTGTATGGGTGAAATCATACTTCTAGTAATAATAACACAGTATACATATACACATATACACATATACATATATGTATGTAAACAAATAGAGATTACGGTGCTAGTAAACAAAGCGCTAATCATCTATTTACACAAGATTTACACTCAAACTGCACTTTGTCCTACTTATATGTTGATAGAGGAGGAGGCAGCCAGGGGGCACCACTAGTGACGACTACGGTATACGCCGCCAGGGGGATTCTAACGTTGTGAAGCATCGGCTTCCAGCTGAGCAGATCTCTGTGGGTACGGTTGTTGCCCTCCATTAGCTCATTCTCTGTGTGTAGGGGTAGGAGGGTATTACACAACTGTCATCATCATCATCATTATCATTATCATCATCATCATCATCATCATTATCATTATCATTACTGTTATCATCATCATTATTATCATCAACATCATCATCATCATTATTATGAATTCATCATCAACATCATCATTATTATTATTATTATTACATCATCATCATCATCATTATCATTATTATCACTTATATCAGCATCATTACAGATGTATGTCGGATTCGTATACAAATACTTCTATATTAGTAGTGCCACTTAAAAACAGTAGTAATAATAATAGGATGATTTATGTTGATATTTCAGAATTAATTTTTTTATTTATAGTTATTTCATACTCACTAAAATATGGTTATTTTATATTTAATGTTATCAATGTATATTTATTGACATATATCCATGATTATAATATATTATACACATCAATTACATTATAGTCGTCCATATAAGAACTACACACCAAGTGATGGTTCATTATATTTATATTGAAAATAATAAAAATTCTATCTTGTTTTATACAAAATATATTTTATTATAATTATTGTAAAAATAAAATATTGTATTATAATATATGTAGTATATGGTATAAAGTTTGTATTAATATTTAGTAAAAATATGTCATTTTTACACAAAATCTCTCAAATTAATCATTATAATAAAATTATACAAATTATACAGATAATTATCTATAAAATAATAATGTGAATTTTTATATTTATTCATTTATTTAAAAAAAAATGTAATACTTGATAACCATGTAAATAATATACTAATTTAATATAAAAAATTAGAATAATCTAAGCGACGTGGTAAGATATATAGGCCAGCAGAGTGAGTAGAATAACTTAGATGTATGTAGATAGCAGCTACAAGTCGGTCTACTATATTAATATGATTATTGGAATTACGCCAATATTATTCGACCTATAAAATAGACACGTATAGATATAGGTATAGAATCTAAACTACATACACACATATAGGGGGGGCCTATTGTCTCCATACATTGTGTTATTGATCAGTATACGAAATACGAGTGCAGAAATATCACCATAGCATAGCATATTTTATAAAATGATCGCATTATATCCATGAATTTGCGCGTAAAAATAAATATATGCGCAGGAGGGAAATTGAAAAGATTAATATAGATAAATATTGAAAACATAATAACTAGATATATTAAAATAAATTATCGTGATATATCCCGCTGCGCGTTCTGTGGTATATTTTAATTTCGGGTCAGAGAGTACTTATTCTAATAGCAATGCATCTAAACATTATTTATATATGTATTTACTGATTTTTATATCAATATTGAAATGAAAATTGTTATTTATATTTTTATAATCCTATTATAAAATATATAGTATAAATAATAAAAATATTGTAAAAGTTCATATATATAACATATACATGTCATTCTCTTTAATTATTTTCCTACAGTGTCCCCTAACACTAAAAACTAAATAGTTAATTCTTGCGTAGGTAATGTGTTTGGAATCATAATATTAAAGCGATTAATAATGACTAATATAATATAAATAAATCATCATGAATAATAGTCATAAGTATTTAGTGATTGCAAATATAAATAAAATGTGTTTATAACACACTTATTGGATATAAACATCATGTGATATCAAGATTGTGCGTAAATGTCTAATAAAGCGAACGTAATAAATATAAAAGTTTTTAAATTTTGAAAATCAACAATATAAATGCTATTAATGCTATAAATTAGAATTAAATAATCAGTAATTTAGTTTAATATTTTACAAGTATATTGATTTTTATTTTACTCTCCTTTTATAATACTTATAATAAATTGTATATTGAAACTTAATATTAAATAGATGATATATAACTAAATAGTGATTCAAAAAAAGGGCAACCCCTTAATTATTGTATGTGATTCTAAATATAAAAATGTATTCAAAATAAAATTGTATTCTAATCTAATTTATATACATATATTGTTTAATATATATTTAATAAGTTATTTAAAAAAAATATATATATTATATTTGAGTTAAAATATTTAAATCAAATTATACCCTATAGAACATAAAATATATATAACTTAAAGAAACACTTTAATTTACCAACTAAAATATATATCATAAAAACTGATCAGTTATAATTATTAAGTACACATCGTGGAGTTCACATATAAATGATAAGGACATATATATATATATATATTTATATACCATACATATTGTGATCATTTTAATAAGAAATCAGCAATAATAACATAATTATGCTTTTTTAGTAGAGTAGCATTAACAAATTTATAATACTGAGAATGTCAGATTTAAAATTTAGTGAAATATTTCAATATTAAATTAATTATTCAGAAAAATAAAAACACAACTAATAATATATATTTCTATAATTTTGTTATATAAAACAAGTGTTATATGATAAGATACATATATAAAAATATATGACTTATAATAACTGATAATAATAATAATATCAGATTCAGTTGATGACCGAGATCAAACTATATTAATAAAAGATATGATATATTAATTAAGAGTTATATGATATATAATATATTATAATGATATATATATATATATATATATATATATATATATATATATATATATATATATATCAAATTGATATATATATATATATATATATTAGTATATACAAATAAGTATTTTGTATATTATTTCGAATACTATGTGTATTATACAAGGTGACTAGTTGTGTATTGAGATATCATTTTATATACTAAATAAATGATTCTATAAATAATACAAATTTGTATTTTATATTTGTTAATATAATTATCAAATTACGAAAGTTAGCCACCTAGTTGACTTTCATTTTTTTCCAAATAAATTTATTTTCACATATTTGTTTATTAATGTATAAATCTACAATATACGAACAATAATATTTTAAATGGTGCTTAAATCATATTTCTATGAGAAATATAACTAAATAAAATAATACATTTGAAATAACAAAGAACATAAATTTCAGATAATTAAAATTTTAAATTCAATAACTTTTGATGTAAATAATATATATGATAGTTTTTCAAATAAAATTTGTTGTATATATATATTGTGCATAATTAAATGTCATAAACTTATTCTATAGGTGACATCTTGTATAAAATAAAAGAAGGTGCGATTATAAAAGTTTATCCGTATATAATAATATAATTAATATATAACATATATAATTAATCATTTATCTGTATATATATATATATATATATATATATATATATACGGATAAACACTACAAATAATATAATATATATAAAATATAATTAAACATTAGAAAGTAGAATAAGAAAATAAAATTAAAAAAAAATAAATACCATTTACAACAAAGTACCCAGAATGAAGTTGTGTTCACTGACTAACACAATGATAAAACTCAGTCAATCATGTGTAGTTTTACTTCACATTTAAAATACAGCGAGAAAACATCGGTATCATAAATAATTTAAATTGATATATATATATACATAAATATTTTAAATTAAATATATATGAGGAATAAGTTTTTCTTTAAAAATATTTAACAATATACATATATATGTGAATATTTGATACACACACACTACTAAATAGTAATACTAGCTGTCAGCTCTAGACTTCTTAGCAGCGGGGCCCCTGGTGTACCAATGTTCCTCTATCTGGAAGGCTGTTCTGTTGGCTGAGTCATCCTCGGGGGTGCTGAGGTCTGTCTTGTTCACCTGGTCTAGCATCCTCTTCTGTAGGCAGAGTGGGGGGTGGGGGTAGGGTAGAGTGGGGGGGTGTAGGCAGAGGGGGGGTATAGGTAGAGTGGGGGTATAGGCAGAGTGGGGGTGTAGGCAGAGTGGGGGTATAGGTAGGGTGGGGGTATAGGTAGAGTGAGGGTAGGGTAGAGTGGGGGTATAGGCAGAGTGGGGGTGTAGGCAGAGTGGGGGTATAGGTAGAGTGGGGGTATAGGCAGATGGGGGGTGTAGGCAGGGTGGGGGTATAGGTAGAGTGAGGGTATAGGTAGAGTGGGGGTAGGGTAGAGTGGGGGTATAGGCAGAGTGGGGGTATAGGCAGAGTGGGGGTATAGGCAGAGTGGGGGTATAAGTAGAGTGGGGGTATAGGCAGATGGGGGGTGTAGGCAGGGTGGGGGTATAGGTAGAGTGGGGGTATAGGCAGATGGGGGGTGTAGGCAGAGTGAGGGTGTAGGTAGGGTGAGGGTGTAGGCAGAGTGGGGGTAGGGTAGAGGGGGGGTATAGGTAGGGTGGGGGTATAGGTAGGGTGGTGGTATAGGTAGGGTGAGGGTGTAGGAAGAGTGGGGGTAGGGTAGAGTGAGGTAGAGGTCCGGTAGTGGTGATAAGTTTATATTAGGGTTGAGGTAGTGGGGGTAGAATTGAAGTGGAAGGTATAGAGGAGACGAGGGTACAATCGAGATGACACTATACAAAACCCGGGGGTACCTTATAGTTCTTGATATCGTCTACGATATCGGCTGCTGTCTTAGTCTTGGTTTTGTTGCTCTGAGACGACATCAATACCATGTTGGAGTGTTGGTTGAATCTCTTTATGAGGGCTGCGTTACTGGCATTCATCATGAAGTTCTTGTATTTGGTACCGTAACCCTAGGTGATGATGGAGCTAGTGTAAGGCCTACTAGTGGTTAATGGTGCTAGAGTAGGCCCTACTAGGGATTAATGGTGCTTATATAGACTCTACTAGGTGTAATGGTACTAATATAGGCCCTACTGGGAGGTAGGGGTTATAGTGTAGACCCAGGTTGCAGCATTACTAAGAGGTGGTGGTTATGGTGCTAATATAGGACCTCCTTGATGGTAGGGGTATTAGTGTAAACCCTACTAGGGGGTAGTAGTACTAATAGGTGGTGGTTATGGTGCTAATATTTCTGACCCTATTGGGTAGTATCGGTGGTTATGAATAATTTGTCCTCTATATTATTGGAGATTGTTTTAAGGAAAGGAGATAAAGAATATTTAGTTATTATATAGACTTGTGTGCTACTTAGTGATTGACAGCTACGGATGATCAGTGATTGACAGCTGCGATACTAACCGGAATAGTTACGACGTCTTGAAGTTGAGTGAGGTCCAACAGGAAGTCAGTTATAGGCTCCTTCTTTCTCTCGTCAAACACTATACGTGAGTGGGTTATAGTGGGTTACATGCATCTATACACCATCGATATAAAGAAAGTGGATAAGCAATTGAATGTAGTGTATGGCACTATCCGCTACGAGCGCTGCAGTCGAAACCCACTATCTGGCCCACTACTTTTTATTTATAATAATATGTATTTATCATATATATATTGATAATCACTACCAATTTTAATGTACTATCTATACTAAAAATAAAATTATATATTTAAAATACATAATATCAACATTCCTCGTAATTTTGTGTATTTAAATTGAAGATATAATACTATTTTATTGATTTTATTGATATTTATAATTTAAATCCATTGATATAGATAGAAGTCACTTAAATCTATTTCGACGAAAAGACTACTGTTTTGATATTTGACATATATAATATGACTAATATCCAATCAAAATCACTGATACCATTTTGTAAATTTATCGATAAAAGTGTCATTCACGTGTATATCTTTTACATGCATTACGTGTGTCAATTGCTTATCCACTTTCTTTATATCGATGCTATACCAGACACGTTTGCTATACCAGACACGTTTGCTATGTTGTTGTAGTGTATGTGTATGTGTCCTTGTTGTCAAGTCCTTCACAAGTACAATTATTTGATCATATTCATAATTAGATTTAGTGTAAACAGGATGTCAACTTAGATGTTAATTTATGTTATATTAATTGATTCTTTTTTTTAGGAATTTATTATTCCAATTATAATTGTACTTTTTAGGACTTGTCAGAATGATAAGGGTAATTGTCTCGCTTAAGCTCTGCTTCTATAATTACCCAGTTGTTAAACCAAATCTGATAATAAAAAAAAATATAAAAATATATAAATATATATATATATATATATACATATATATTAATACTAGTTTGTTATATATTATTAACATCTAGTATGGGTCTATTTTAATGGTCCGGTCGAGGCTTGAGCCCTACTACTTGCGTGTCTGACGCCTTAGCCAACTGAGCCACGCAGGCAGTTATCAATTATTACGCTAATCATAATAGCTGTATCATTAGTAATACTATTAATAAGTGATAATAAAAGGTATAACATTATAAAGTATGAATAAGGTATATAAAGCATGAATAAAGTATATAATAATCAAAGCCAAAGATACACGGTCTCCTATTAAGGGTATCCCGCACATAACACGCAATTTGCCAATTTCGTGTATAAATAGATAGAAAAAACATAGGTCCACTAAAAAAAATAGAACTGATATTCTATTCATTCAATTGACTTAATTTTTGTTGTAATGTATTCATAACATATACATGCATAGGAAAATAGAAAGTTATTTTTAATATTATTATTTATTATATTATATATATCTAAATTAAAAATTAGCGATACTAAAATGATGGTATTTCTATCGAAATTATCATTTTTTACAATGAATTCTATACATTTTATTAATTATCTCTCTATTTTACTATTCACATAATTAAATTCTATATAAAGCAAAAAAAAATAATATTATAATTATAATAGTTTTTATGTTCTATATTTTTGAATGCACATACCTAGCGCGAAATAATTATTCTGAGAAAACAGCGTTTGAAGTTCGACAGCATAAAAATGTAATATTGAATAGTATATAATATAGCATTATCTTATCATCATAAAACACATTCTTATGCAATTTCTATACTGAATTCATGTCTAATTTTTTTACAGATACTAAGAAACACTACAATAAGTATTATTATATAATAAAAAAAATAAATTATCATCACTTTAAATGTGCGGAGAAGCCTATGTAAATTATAATAAGTCACTTCACCAAAAAAAGTAAGAAACATAGGTATTTAATTATATCATAGATATTAATAATATGTTCATGTCTTTGGTAAATAGAAACTAGATAAAATTAATTTTAAAATCATATTATTTTATGTATTTATTACAATAGAATTTATTTCAATAGAAATGTATCCATTTATTAATAATATATATACTATTTAGAAATAGGTACATTATTAATTTATTAAACATTTTATAGGCATATTTCTTATTATAATACATTCTATTTTTCAAAATAATTATAATTCATAAAACAAAATAAATTTAAGCAATCAAATTTGTACTACATTTTGATCATAACTTTTGTTTTAATATAGATTAAAAAAACAAAAATATGACTAATTTTATTACAATAGCATCAATATAAAAAATATAATTCTCATAACTATTAGTTGATCATAACAAAATGCCATGATATAATATTTCAAAAATTATATACTATATTTATAATTATGCACATAATTATATAAATATATATTTATATATATATTATATTAAAAATACATACAATTAAAATAGATTATGCTGTATTCAAATATTTAATTTGAAAATAATTTTTAAATATTTATAAAATAATACATTATTTTAAGTATTTAACATTATACGAATCTAAAAATAAGTGTATATCATATGATAAATTTAAATAACTTGTATGTAATTAACAAAGACAATTATAAATATGACCAATTCAAAGTAGGCGTGTATTACTAAATCATTAGACCGCGAATAAAATGTTTGACAGTTGACATTGTATCTCAGGCCTTGCTATAAAAGGGGTTTCACACCAACTCGAACGCAATTATTAACTCTAAAAAAGTAGGTGTAAAACCTCTTGTAAAAAATATAGTTAAACTTTAACCTCTAATAATTCAAGTTAATAATTGCGTTCGAGTTGGTGTGAAACCCGTTTAAGTATGAATAAAGTATACTACTACTACTACTGCGAGTATGATACCGGGCAACACCACCACTAGGTGATGCCACTGTCAGCCCTGCAGAGGCTGTAATAGCGTTTGCACTGCCCCCGTCCATGTGAACGCTACGCCGCCAACAACAACAACAACAACAACAACAACACTTTCCAACAACAACACTTTCCAACAACACTTTCACAACTACCTTCCTGGGAGTGACGTTCGATAGAACGCTCACGTTTCGACCACAGGTAGAGGCAGTGAAGTCAAAGACGCTCGGAAGAATCAAGATTCTGTCGTCCCTGGCCTCCAAAGAGTGGGGCTGGGACAGAAGTTACCTAACTAGGGTATATAAGGCCACAATCGGTAGTGTTTTACACTACTGTGGAGTAGCATGGCAGCCCTGGTTAGCAAATACAAATCGGCAGATCCTTGAACGGGTCAATAACAGAGCGCTGAGGTCAATCACGGGACAGACCTCAGACACTCCCATAGAATGCCTACGCACGGAGGCTAAGGCCCTCTCTTTTGCTGCTAGCATGCGCAGGAACTGTGCGATAGCCTGGGAGAAGTCGGCTAGAGTCCATGCTAGTAACCCAAGACGGTCTCTCCATGCAGCTCCTGTCCATCACAGGTGGAAGAACAGGAGTTGCTTTAGCGATCTGGCGAAAGAAATCTGTGGTAATATTGGCCTGGAGGACCATCCAAGAGAGCCGTTCCTATATAATCGTAAACCACCCTGGTTGTGGGGCAGAGGTAAGTTGTGGCGAGTTAAATCGCTCCTAGCTAAGGGGGGCAAGACGCTCCGAAGCCAGGAAGCACTGCTAGAAGACTCGCTACAGACTATTGCAGCATCGGGCTCCCAAAGGGTGACCATTTACACGGACGGGTCCGCGGAGAGTGGTCACTCTTGTGGGGGTAGCGCTGCGGTGGTCACGTCAGGCTCTGCATCTGCCCCAATCCACATCACCACCAGAACACAGAAGGGCAGTCGTTGGACGTCATCGTTCGAGACGGAAGTGGCGGCATTGAACTTGGCCATCAAGTGGCTTGCCGAAGAAGATGGCAGGTTTGATCCCGTCATGGTGTGCTCGGACAGCCAGTCTTTGATGTTGGTGTTGGAGGGCTCAGGCAAGTCGGATAAGGCAGGAGTCGCGGAAGTCCGACGTGGCCTGTTCTCTCTAAACCGGGAGGTCCTGCTTCAGTGGGTTCCCGGTCACTGCGGACTGATTGGCAACGAATGGGCGGATGACGCTGCGAACAGTGCGTGGTCTAGTGCGCCCACTACCTCTACGTCGTTGGCAGGAAGGATTACCTTCGAGGCTGCCAAGGCTATTGTGAAAAGAGAGGTGGTGGACGTAGAGATCACGCATAGCAGAACAAAGGCCGTCTATTGCGACACCAGGAGCGACGAGCCTCTGACGAGAAGAGAGGCGGTGTTGCTAGCCCAGTTGCGCAGTGGCCACTGCAGAAGCCTAGCGGCCTACCGCAACATCATCGACGCGAACTCGACAGCGATGTGCCCCTACTGTGAAGAAGAGTTCGAGACCCTAGAGCACTGGCTCCAGGAATGCCCGGCTACCCGGAGGAGGAGGATCCGATGTTTCGGGGGGGCGGCACCCCCTCTCTCAGTCTTGGTGTCAGCACCAAGGGCTGTTCTGGCGTTCTGCCGCGGAGTCATATCCGCGTAACGCCCGTATGCCGCTCCCAACAACAACAACAACAACAACAACAAATTGAAACTCTCGAGCACTGGATTCAGGAGTGCCCGGCGACGGCCGTGAAACGTATTCGTGTGTTTGGGGGGACAGCACCCCATCTATCAGTCTTATGTTCAAACCCAAGGACTGTTCTGGCGTTCGCACATGGACTTTGGTCCATGTGACGCCATACTACCAACAACAACAACAATTACAACAACAACAACAATAACTACTACTACGAACTGGTCTCGTCCTGAAGGGCACAGTCCGCAAAGATGTCCTTGGAGGCGACCACTGTGCTAGTGATACGATCGCGGTGAAAGTAGTGCGACTGGAAGAAACGCTGCCAGAACTCCTGCTCGGTCAACTGTGACGGAACTAGGTCCGTGTGTTTGCCCTTCACTGTAGGGGTGTAGTAGGGGCGTTGTAGGGGTGATGGTAGTAGTGGTGGTGATATTATTAATGGTAGTAGTGTTGGTAATGTTGGTGATGTTGGTGATGGTGGTAGTGGTAGTAGTAGTATATTGCATTAGAAGTTGTAGAACTGCTGTTGTAGTAGTGTTAGTTGTGTAATAACCACATAAAATGTAGTGACTAAGGATTAAATTATCAAATTAAAACTTGTAACCGTTACTAAATAGATTTTATCTAAATAATTCTCATAGTATATGTAGGTTTGTAGTGCGTAGTAGTGCCGTGTTGGTGAAGGTAGTGTAGATAGTGTTAGTGATAGTGTTAGTGATAGTGTTAGTGTTAGTGTTAGTGATAGTGTTAGAGATAGTGTTGGAGATAGTGTTAGTGATAGTGTTAGTGATAGTGTTAGTGATAGTATTAGTGATAGTGTTAGTGATAGTGTTAGTGATAGTGTTAGTGATAGTGTTAGTGATAGTGTTAGTGATAGTGTTGGTGAAGGTAGTGTAGATAGTTTTAGTGATAGTGTTGGAGATAGTGTTAGTGATAGTGTTAGTGATAGTGTTAGTGATAGTGTTAGTGATAGTGTTAGTGATAGTGTTAGTGATAGTGTTGGTGAAGGTAGTGTAGATAGTTTTAGTGATAGTGTTGGAGATAGTGTTAGTGATAGTGTTAGTGATAGTGTTAGTGATAGTGTTAGTGATAGTGTTAGTGATAGTGTTGGAGATAGTGTTAGTGATAGTGTTAGTGATAGTGTTAGTGATAGTGTTAGTGATAGTGTTAGTGATAGTGTTAGTGATAGTGTTGGAGATAGTGTTAGTGATAGTGGTAGTGATAGTGTTAGTGATAGTGTTAGTGATAGTGTTAGTGATAGTGTTAGTGCCCTACAAAGAATACAGAATAAGTAGTGAACTGAGGATATAAATCTATATTATCGAAATAAACTTTCAGCCATTTAAATAATTCTCATAGTAAAATCTAATTAAATAACAGTAGGTTAGTGGTTAGTGAATGGAAACGTATATGATATTCGGTCATCTTTAGATACCTAAATCGAGGCACCACGTATGTTGAAGAATTTTATATTAGCGAGATATAGCAATATCGATCAAGGTAAAATAAAAATATATGTTCAATACTGAACACTTTAATATAGGGTGTTATCTGCGATTATTTCAATAAATAATTTTACTCACAAAGATAACTTATAACTTTAAAGCTTTAAAGCTATTGTCAAACTCGTGAATATTCGAAACACTCACATTTCAGGCGATTATCTAATAGGTTTGAACGAATGTGAGATTATCTGCACAAATAAGTTATTGGGAATAACAGTAGGTGTGTCCAGACGTTAAGATCGTAGCAATATTTATTATTCATATATTATTATCATTATGGTATTACATAATCATAACGTGTGAGTCTACAGTGGTGGTGACCTGAAGGATATGTCCTAAAGATGGAGTCGATGACGTCGTAGGTGAGATTGTAACGCAACCCGTTGCATCCGTCCGTTTGCGGTTTTATCTCGGCCTAGAGGTGAAGGTCGGTGAGGTGAACACGATGGTAACAAGTGAGAGAGTGAGTTGTTCATGTAGTGATATCGCAGGTTTATGGCGAATAGTTCGTAGAACTGTTCAATAATAAGACCAGTATGTGTATGTCTGGTCAAGTGAACCACCAGGGGGTGTTCGACTAACCAGGAAAGCTGCAGACACCCCGACGCTCTGCGCTTTTGTGTCCTCTTCGTTTTGAGTCTGTGCGTACGTTTAGTTAGAGGTTACAAGGCTAAAGGTCGCTGAGGTTGAGGGGTCACAGGGGTCAAATGTTTAGCAGGGGTTGGAGATGAAGCTGATCTCTTCGGGATTTATACTGAACGCATAACTAATAACGCATTGAATGCTAACATGGGTAGGCTTATATAACTTCTTAACCAAAGATATTATATTATTACAGGTTTTATTCATATAAATCCATTCTAAATGGTGTTATTTATATTTAAAAATGATAATGAACCATCATAATATTGATAAACAAATATGATATTTTTTTAATATTTAGTTATATCGAAATTTACATGTTGATATTTTATTATATAAGGAGTACAAATAGATATGTATTACAGATTCTGTATATACAATGTATATTATACATATATATATATTGAAATACATTGAATATTCACTAATTTATTGAGAATTATTAAAGAATTAATTTATTTCTGAATGTCAATAATAAAATTAAATTGCGAAATGCCTAGTGTGCTATACGGTATAGCCTATACCCGACCCTTAATGCATACAAGTACTTTTATATATATATTATCATATTAATTATAAATCTACACTATAAAACATAAAATATCATAAATACATAATATCTATTAATTAAAATTGATATGTAAGTAATCTAATTATTTTTAAATTAGACGCTATGACATTAAATTAGATCACATTTAATGTTTTGTATCATTAATATATCATAACAACACTAGTTAATCCTGGATATCAACTATTTATTAGTTTATATTAATATATATATACATATAATTATTACATATATTACATATAACAGTTTATTATTATATAATAATAAATCTTTATAGTGGTGACAACAATTTATAAATAAAGGTTATTACCATTACCATTATAGAAATACTTTGTGAACAATTATATTTTATATCAATAAACAGTTATTTACATTCAAAACTATATTCGCCTAGAAAACTTTATAAACGATGATTATATGTTATATTTTAATGATATATTTATACATATTTCAATTATAGATTTAACTTATGAAATAAAGTCTGATAAAGTCTAATAAAACAGTATTTATATACAAAAATTAGCATTAAATATTACTTTATATATTTATGAAATTAAATTCTAAATATTTAAATGCGATTAAAAATAAAAGATTGTTTAATATAAATTGATAATTTTAATATTAATAAAATGATAATGTTGCTGATCTGAAGTGTTATAAGTAGGGGAATTATGACACTTTTTCTCTCGCGAGGCGTGACGAGAGCATGGGGGCGGGGGCGGGGGGGAAATGGTTAAAGAAACACGGATACCCACCAATTTAGTACGCTCTTTCCAGAATTCCTCCGCAGATACGATACCGGTCACCACTATGTCCTTGTATAGGTTGAATAGCTCCGGGTTTTTCTGTAGTATACTGTGCAGGGGGGTAGACGGGTAGGTTAGTGGCAGTAGAGAGGAAGAGAATTCTATTAATGAGAATCAGCACAGAAACCTGTGTTAATATAGTATGCATAGTTACTATAGTATGCATAGTTACTATAGTATGCATAGTTACTATAGTATGCTTAGTTACTATAGTATGCATAGTTACTATAGTATGCATAGTTACTATAGTATGCTTAGTTACTATAGTATGCATAGTTACTATAGTATGCATAGTTACTATAGTATGCTTAGTTACTATAGTATGCATAGTTACTATAGTATGCATAGTTACTATAGATATCTTAGTTACTATAGTATGCTTAGTTACTATAGTATGCATAGTTACTATAGTATGCTTAGTTACTATAGTATGCTTAGTTACTATAGTATGCATAGTTACTATAGTATGCTTAGTTACTATAGTATGCATAGTTACTATAGTATGCATAGTTACTATAGTATGCATAGTTACTATAGTATGCATAGTTACTATAGATATCTTAGTTACTATAGTATGCTTAGTTACTATAGTATGCATAGTTACTATAGTATGCTTAGTTACTATAGTATGCTTAGTTACTATAGTATGCATAGTTACTATAGTATGCTTAGTTACTATAGTATGCATAGTTAATATAGTATGAATAGTTACTATAGTATGCATAGTTACTATAGTATGCTTAGTTACTATAGTATGCATAGTTACTATAGTATGCATAGTTACTATAGTATGCATAGTTACTATAGTATGCTTAGTTACTATAGTATGCATAGTTACTATAGTATGCATAGTTACTATAGTATGCATAGTTACTATAGATATCTTAGTTACTATAGTATGCTTAGTTACTATAGTATGCATAGTTACTATAGTATGCATAGTTACTATAGTATGCATAGTTACTATAGTATGCATAGTTACTATAGTATGCATAGTTACTATAGATATCTTAGTTACTATAGTATGCATAGTTACTATAGTATGCATAGTTACTATAGTATGCTTAGTTACTATAGTATGCATAGTTACTATAGTATGCATAGTTACTATAGTATGCATAGTTACTATAGTATGCATAGTTACTATAGTATGCATAGTTACTATAGATATCTTAGTTACTATAGTATGCATAGTTACTATAGTATGCATAGTTACTATAGTATGCTTAGTTACTATAGTATGCATAGTTACTATAGTATGCTTAGTTACTATAGTATGCATAGTTACTATAGTATGCATAGTTACTATAGTATGCATAGTTACTATAGTATGCTTAGTTACTATAGTATGCATAGTTACTATAGTATGCATAGTTACTATAGTATGCATAGTTACTATAGATATCTTAGTTACTATAGTATGCTTAGTTACTATAGTATGCATAGTTACTATAGTATGCATAGTTACTATAGTATGCATAGTTACTATAGATATCTTAGTTACTATAGTATGCATAGTTACTATAGTATGCATAGTTACTATAGTATGCTTAGTTACTATAGTATGCATAGTTACTATAGTATGCATAGTTACTATAGTATGCATAGTTACTATAGTATGCATAGTTACTATAGTATGCATAGTTACTATAGTATGCATAGTTACTATAGTATGCTTAGTTACTATAGTATGCTTAGTTACTATAGTATGCATAGTTACTATAGTATGCATAGTTACTATAGTATGCTTAGTTACTATAGTATGCATAGTTACTATAGTATGCTTAGTTACTATAGTATGCATAGTTACTATAGTATGCATAGTTACTATAGTATGCATAGTTACTATAGTATGCATAGTTACTATAGTATGCTTAGTTACTATAGTATGCATAGTTACTATAGTATGCTTAGTTACTATAGTATGCATAGTTACTATAGTATGCATAGTTACTATAGTATGCATAGTTACTATAGTATGCTTAGTTACTATAGTATGCATAGTTACTATAGTATGCATAGTTACTATAGTATGCATAGTTACTATAGTATGCATATTTACTATAGTATGCATAGTTACTATAGTATGCATAGTTACTATAGTATGCTTAGTTACTATAGTATGCTTAGTTACTATAGTATGCATAGTTACTATAGTATGCATAGTTACTATAGTATGCATAGTTACTATAGTATGCATAGTTACTATAGTATGCATAGTTACTATAGTATGCATAGTTACTATAGTATGCATAGTTACTATAGTATGCATAGTTACTATAGTATGCTTAGTTACTATAGTATGCATAGTTACTATAGTATGCATAGTTACTATAGTATGCATAGTTACTATATATATCTTAGTTACTATAGTATGCATAGTTACTATAGTATGCATAGTTACTATAGTATGCTTAGTTACTATAGTATGCATAGTTACTATAGTATGCATAGTTACTATAGTATGCATAGTTACTATAGTATGCATAGTTACTATAGTATGCATAGTTACTATAGTATGCTTAGTTACTATAGTATGCATAGTTACTATAGTATGCATAGTTACTATAGTATGCATAGTTACTATAGTATGCATAGTTACTATAGTATGCATAGTTACTATAGATATCTTAGTTACTATAGTATTCTTAGTTACTATAGTATGCATAGTTACTATAGTATGCATAGTTACTATAGTATGCATAGTTACTATAGTATGCATAGTTACTATAGTATGCATAGTTACTATAGATATCTTAGTTACTATAGTATGCATAGTTACTATAGTATGCATAGTTACTATAGTATGCTTAGTTACTATAGTATGCATAGTTACTATAGTATGCATAGTTACTATAGTATGCATAGTTACTATAGTATGCATAGTTACTATAGATATCTTAGTTACTATAGTATGCATAGTTACTATAGTATGCATAGTTACTATAGTATGCTTAGTTACTATAGTATGCTTAGTTACTATAGTATGCATAGTTACTATAGTATGCTTAGTTACTATAGTATGCATAGTTACTATAGTATGCTTAGTTACTATAGTATGCATAGTTACTATAGTATGCTTAGTTACTATAGTATGCATAGTTACTATAGTATGCTTAGTTACTATAGTATGCATAGTTACTATAGTATGCATAGTTACTATAGTATGCATAGTTACTATAGTATGCATAGTTACTATAGTATGCATAGTTACTATATATATCTTAGTTACTATAGTATGCATAGTTACTATAGTATGCATAGTTACTATAGTATGCATAGTTACTATAGTATGCTTAGTTACTATAGTATGCATAGTTACTATAGTATGCATAGTTACTATAGTATGCATAGTTACTATAGTATGCATAGTTACTATAGTATGCATAGTTACTATAGTATGCATAGTTACTATAGTATGCATAGTTACTATAGTATGCATAGTTACTATAGTATGCATAGTTACTATAGTATGCATAGTTACTATAGTATGCATAGTTACTATAGTATGCATAGTTACTATAGATATCTTAGTTACTATAGTATGCATAGTTACTATAGTATGCATAGTTACTATAGTATGCTTAGTTACTATAGTATGCATAGTTACTATAGTATGCATAGTTACTATAGATATCTTAGTTACTATAGTATGCATAGTTACTATAGTATGCATAGTTACTATAGTATGCTTAGTTACTATAGTATGCTTAGTTACTATAGTATGCTTAGTTACTATAGTATGCATAGTTACTATAGTATGCTTAGTTACTATAGTATGCATAGTTACTATAGTATGCATAGTTACTATAGTATGCATAGTTACTATAGTATGCATAGTTACTATAGTATGCATAGTTACTATAGTATGCATAGTTACTATAGTATGCATAGTTACTATAGATATCTTAGTTACTATAGTATGCATAGTTACTATAGTATGCATAGTTACTATAGTATGCTTAGTTACTATAGTATGCATAGTTACTATAGTATGCATAGTTACTATAGTATGCATAGTTACTATAGTATGCTTAGTTACTATAGTATGCTTAGTTACTATAGTATGCATAGTTACTATAGTATGCTTAGTTACTATAGTATGCTTAGTTACTATAGTATGCTTAGTTACTATAGTATGCATAGTTACTATAGTATGCATAGTTACTATAGTATGCATAGTTACTATAGTATGCATAGTTACTATAGTATGCATAGTTACTATAGTATGCATAGTTACTATAGTATGCATAGTTACTATAGTATGCTTAGTTACTATAGTATGCATAGTTACTATAGTATGCTTAGTTACTATAGTATGCATAGTTACTATAGTATGCATAGTTACTATAGTATGCATAGTTACTATAGTATGCATAGTTACTATAGTATGCATAGTTACTATAGTATGCATAGTTACTATAGTATGCATAGTTACTATAGTATGCATAGTTACTATAGATATCTTAGTTACTATAGTATGCATAGTTACTATAGTATGCATAGTTACTATAGTATGCTTAGTTACTATAGTATGCATAGTTACTATAGTATGCATAGTTACTATAGTATGCATAGTTACTATAGTATGCATAGTTACTATAGATATCTTAGTTACTATAGTATGCATAGTTACTATAGTATGCATAGTTACTATAGTATGCTTAGTTACTATAGTATGCTTAGTTACTATAGTATGCATAGTTACTATAGTATGCTTAGTTACTATAGTATGCATAGTTACTATAGTATGCATAGTTACTATAGTATGCATAGTTACTATAGTATGCTTAGTTACTATAGTATGCATAGTTACTATAGTATGCATAGTTACTATAGATATCTTAGTTACTATAGTATGCTTAGTTACTATAGTATGCTTAGTTACTATAGTATGCATAGTTACTATAGTATGCATAGTTACTATAGTATGCATAGTTACTATAGTATGCTTAGTTACTATAGTATGCATAGTTACTATAGTATGCTTAGTTACTATAGTATGCATAGTTACTATAGTATGCATAGTTACTATAGATATCTTAGTTACTATAGTATGCATAGTTACTATAGTATGCATAGTTACTATAGTATGCTTAGTTACTATAGTATGCTTAGTTACTATAGTATGCATAGTTACTATAGTATGCTTAGTTACTATAGTATGCATAGTTACTATAGTATGCATAGTTACTATAGTATGCTTAGTTACTATAGTATGCATAGTTACTATAGTATGCTTAGTTACTATAGATATCTTAGTTACTATAGTTTGCTTAGTTACTATAGTATGCATAGTTACTATAGTATGCTTAGTTACTATAGTATGCATAGTTACTATAGTATGCTTAGTTACTATAGTATGCATAGTTACTATAGTATGCTTAGTTACTATAGTATGCATAGTTACTATAGTATGCATAGTTACTATAGTATGCATAGTTACTATAGTATGCATAGTTACTATAGTATGCATAGTTACTATATATATCTTAGTTACTATAGTATGCATAGTTACTATAGTATGCATAGTTACTATAGTATGCATAGTTACTATAGTATGCATAGTTACTATAGTATGCATAGTTACTATAGTATGCATAGTTACTATAGTATGCATAGTTACTATAGATATCTTAGTTACTATAGTATGCATAGTTACTATAGTATGCATAGTTACTATAGTATGCTTAGTTACTATAGTATGCATAGTTACTATAGTATGCATAGTTACTATAGTATGCATAGTTACTATAGTATGCATAGTTACTATAGATATCTTAGTTACTATAGTATGCATAGTTACTATAGTATGCATAGTTACTATATTATGCTTAGTTACTATAGTATGCTTAGTTACTATAGTATGCATAGTTACTATAGTATGCTTAGTTACTATAGTATGCATAGTTACTATAGTATGCATAGTTACTATAGTATGCATAGTTACTATAGTATGCTTAGTTACTATAGTATGCATAGTTACTATAGTATGCTTAGTTACTATAGATATCTTAGTTACTATAGTATGCTTAGTTACTATAGTATGCATAGTTACTATAGTATGCATAGTTACTATAGTATGCTTAGTTACTATAGTATGCATAGTTACTATAGTATGCATAGTTACTATAGTATGCTTAGTTACTATAGTATGCATAGTTACTATAGTATGCATAGTTACTATAGTATGCTTAGTTACTATAGTATGCATAGTTACTATAGTATGCTTAGTTACTATAGTATGCATAGTTACTATAGTATGCTTAGTTACTATAGATATCTTAGTTACTATAGTATGCATAGTTACTATAGTATGCATAGTTACTATAGTATGCATAGTTACTATAGTATGCATAGTTAATATAGTATGCTTAGTTACTATAGTATGCATAGTTACTATAGTATGCATAGTTACTATAGTATGCATAGTTACTATAGTATGCATAGTTACTATAGTATGCATAGTTACTATAGTATGCTTAGTTACTATAGTATGCATAGTTACTATAGTATGCATAGTTACTATAGTATGCTTAGTTACTATAGTATGCATAGTTACTATAGTATGCATAGTTACTATAGTATGCTTAGTTACTATAGTATGCATAGTTACTATAGTATGCATAGTTACTATAGTATGCATAGTTACTATAGTATGCTTAGTTACTATAGTATGCATAGTTACTATAGTATGCTTAGTTACTATAGTATGCATAGTTACTATAGTATGCTTAGTTACTATAGTATGCATAGTTACTATAGTATGCATAGTTACTATAGTATGCATAGTTACTATAGTATGCTTAGTTACTATAGTATGCATAGTTACTATAGTATGCTTAGTTACTATAGATATCTTAGTTACTATAGTATGCTTAGTTACTATAGTATGCATAGTTACTATAGTATGCTTAGTTACTATAGTATGCATAGTTACTATAGTATGCTTAGTTACTATAGTATGCATAGTTACTATAGTATGCATAGTTACTATAGTATGCATAGTTACTATAGTATGCATAGTTACTATAGATATCTTAGTTACTATAGTATGCATAGTTACTATAGTATGCATAGTTACTATAGTATGCTTAGTTACTATAGTATGCATAGTTACTATAGTATGCATAGTTACTATAGTATGCATAGTTACTATAGTATGCATAGTTACTATAGATATCTTAGTTACTATAGTATGCATAGTTACTATAGTATGCATAGTTACTATAGTATGCATAGTTACTATAGTATGCATAGTTACTATAGATATCTTAGTTACTATAGTATGCATAGTTACTATAGTATGCTTAGTTACTATAGTATGCATAGTTACTATAGTATGCTTAGTTACTATAGTATGCATAGTTACTATAGTATGCATAGTTACTATAGTATGCATAGTTACTATAGTATGCATAGTTACTATAGATATCTTAGTTACTATAGTATGCATAGTTACTATAGTATGCATAGTTACTATAGTATGCATAGTTACTATAGTATGCATAGTTACTATAGTATGCATAGTTACTATAGTATGCTTAGTTACTATAGTATGCATAGTTACTATAGTATGCATAGTTACTATAGTATGCATAGTTACTATAGTATGCTTAGTTACTACAGTATGCTTAGTTACTATAGTATGCTTAGTTACTATAGTATGCATAGTTACTATAGTATGCTTAGTTACTATAGTATGCATAGTTACTATAGTATGAATAGTTACTATAGTATGCATAGTTACTATAGTATGCATAGTTACTATAGTATGCATAGTTACTATAGTATGCTTAGTTACTATAGTATGCATAGTTACTATAGTATGCATAGTTACTATAGTATGCATAGTTACTATAGTATGCATAGTTACTATAGATATCTTAGTTACTATAGTATGCATAGTTACTATAGTATGCATAGTTACTATAGTATGCATAGTTACTATAGTATGCATAGTTACTATAGTATGCATAGTTACTATAGTATGCTTAGTTACTATAGATATCTTAGTTACTATAGATATCTTAGTTACTATAGTATGCATAGTTACAATAGTATGCATAGTTACTATAGTATGCATAGTTACTATAGTATGCATAGTTACTATAGTATGCTTAGTTACTATAGTATGCTTAGTTACTATAGTATGCATAGTTACTATATTATGCATAGTTACTATAGTATGCTTAGTTACTATAGTATGCATAGTTACTATAGTATGCATAGTTACTATAGTATGCTTAGTTACTATAGTATGCATAGTTACTATAGTATGCATAGTTACTATAGTATGCATAGTTACTATAGTATGCATAGTTACTATAGTATGCATAGTTACTATAGTATGCATAGTTACTATAGTATGCATAGTTACTATAGTATGCTTAGTTACTATAGTATGCATAGTTACTATAGTATGCATAGTTACTATAGTATGCATAGTTACTATAGTATGCTTAGTTACTATAGTATGCATAGTTACTATAGTATGCATAGTTACTATAGTATGCATAGTTACTATAGTATGCATAGTTACTATAGTATGCTTAGTTACTATAGTATGCATAGTTACTATAGTATGCATAGTTACTATAGTATGCATAGTTACTATAGTATGCTTAGTTACTATAGTATGCTTAGTTACTATAGTATGCTTAGTTACTATAGTATGCATAGTTACTATAGTATGCTTAGTTACTATAGTATGCATAGTTACTATAGTATGAATAGTTACTATAGTATGCATAGTTACTATAGTATGCATAGTTACTATAGTATGCATAGTTACTATAGTATGCTTAGTTACTATAGTATGCATAGTTACTATAGTATGCATAGTTACTATAGTATGCATAGTTACTATAGTATGCATAGTTACTATAGATATCTTAGTTACTATAGTATGCATAGTTACTATAGTATGCATAGTTACTATAGTATGCATAGTTACTATAGTATGCATAGTTACTATAGTATGCATAGTTACTATAGTATGCTTAGTTACTATAGATATCTTAGTTACTATAGATATCTTAGTTACTATAGTATGCATAGTTACAATAGTATGCATAGTTACTATAGTATGCATAGTTACTATAGTATGCATAGTTACTATAGTATGCTTAGTTACTATAGTATGCTTAGTTACTATAGTATGCATAGTTACTATATTATGCATAGTTACTATAGTATGCTTAGTTACTATAGTATGCTTAGTTACTATAGTATGCTTAGTTACTATAGTATGCATAGTTACTATAGTATGCTTAGTTACTATAGTATGCATAGTTACTATAGTATGCATAGTTACTATAGTATGCATAGTTACTATAGTATGCATAGTTACTATAGTATGCATAGTTACTATAGTATGCTTAGTTACTATAGTATGCATAGTTACTATAGTATGCATAGTTACTATAGTATGCATAGTTACTATAGTATGCATAGTTACTATAGTATGCATAGTTACTATAGTATGCATAGTTACTATAGTATGCATAGTTACTATAGTATGCATAGTTACTATAGTATGCTTAGTTACTATAGTATGCATAGTTACTATAGTATGCATAGTTACTATAGTATGCTTAGTTACTATAGTATGCTTAGTTACTATAGTATGCATAGTTACTATAGTATGCATAGTTACTATAGTATGCATAGTTACTATAGTATGCATAGTTACTATAGTATGCATAGTTACTATAGTATGCATAGTTACTATAGTATGCATAGTTACTATAGTATGCATAGTTACTATAGATATCTTAGTTACTATAGTATGCATAGTTACTATAGTATGCATAGTTACTATAGTATGCATAGTTACTATAGTATGCATAGTTACTATAGATATCTTAGTTACTATAGTATGCATAGTTACTATAGTATGCATAGTTACTATAGTATGCTTAGTTACTATAGTATGCATAGTTACTATAGTATGCTTAGTTACTATAGTATGCATAGTTACTATAGTATGCATAGTTACTATAGTATGCATAGTTACTATAGTATGCATAGTTACTATAGTATGCATAGTTACTATAGTATGCATAGTTACTATAGTATGCATAGTTACTATAGTATGCATAGTTACTATAGTATGCATAGTTACTATAGTATGCATAGTTACTATAGTATGCTTAGTTACTATAGTATGCATAGTTACTATAGTATGCATAGTTACTATAGTATGCATAGTTACTATAGTATGCATAGTTACTATAGTATGCTTAGTTACTATAGTATGCTTAGTTACTATAGTATGCATAGTTACTATAGTATGCATAGTTACTATAGTATGCATAGTTACTATAGTATGCTTAGTTACTATAGTATGCATAGTTACTATAGTATGCATAGTTACTATAGATATCTTAGTTACTATAGTATGCATAGTTACTATAGTATGCATAGTTACTATAGTATGCTTAGTTACTATAGTATGCATAGTTACTATAGTATGCATAGTTACTATAGTATGCATAGTTACTATAGTATGCATAGTTACTATAGTATGCATAGTTACTATAGATATCTTAGTTACTATAGTATGCATAGTTACTATAGTATGCATAGTTACTATAGTATGCATAGTTACTATAGTATGCATAGTTACTATAGTATGCTTAGTTACTATAGTATGCATAGTTACTATAGTATGCATAGTTACTATAGTATGCATAGTTACTATAGTATGCTTAGTTACTATAGTATGCTTAGTTACTATAGTATGCATAGTTACTATAGTATGCATAGTTACTATAGTATGCATAGTTACTATAGTATGCTTAGTTACTATAGTATGCATAGTTACTATAGTATTCATAGTTACTATAGTATGCATAGTTACTATAGTATGCATAGTTACTATAGTATGCATAGTTACTATAGTATGCTTAGTTACTATAGTATGCATAGTTACTATAGTATGCTTAGTTACTATAGTATGCATAGTTACTATAGTATGCATAGTTACTATAGTATGCATAGTTACTATAGTATGCTTAGTTACTATAGTATGCTTAGTTACTATAGTATGCATAGTTACTATAGTATGCATAGTTACTATAGTATGCATAGTTAATATAGTATGCTTAGTTACTATAGTATGCATAGTTACTATAGTATGCATAGTTACTATAGTATGCATAGTTACTATAGTATGCATATTTACTATAGTATGCATAGTTACTATAGTATGCATAGTTACTATAGTATGCTTAGTTACTATAGTATGCTTAGTTACTATAGTATGCATAGTTACTATAGTATGCTTAGTTACTATAGTATGCATAGTTACTATAGTATGCTTAGTTACTATAGTATGCATAGTTACTATAGTATGCATAGTTACTATAGTATGCATAGTTACTATAGTATGCATAGTTACTATAGTATGAATAGTTACTATAGTATGCATAGTTACTATAGTATGCATAGTTACTATAGTATGCATAGTTACTATAGTATGCATAGTTACTATAGTATGCATAGTTACTATAGTATGCATAGTTACTATAGTATGCATAGTTACTATAGTATGCATAGTTACTATAGTATGCATAGTTACTATAGTATGCATAGTTACTATAGATATCTTAGTTACTATAGTATGCATAGTTACTATAGTATGCATAGTTACTATAGTATGCATAGTTACTATAGTATGCATAGTTACTATAGATATCTTAGTTACTATAGTATGCATAGTTACTATAGTATGCATAGTTACTATAGTATGCTTAGTTACTATAGTATGCATAGTTACTATAGTATGCTTAGTTACTATAGTATGCATAGTTACTATAGTATGCATAGTTACTATAGTATGCATAGTTACTATAGTATGCATAGTTACTATAGTATGCATAGTTACTATAGTATGCATAGTTACTATAGTATGCATAGTTACTATAGTATGCATAGTTACTATAGTATGCATAGTTACTATAGTATGCATAGTTACTATAGTATGCTTAGTTACTATAGTATGCATAGTTACTATAGTATGCATAGTTACTATAGTATGCATAGTTACTATAGTATGCATAGTTACTATAGTATGCTTAGTTACTATAGTATGCTTAGTTACTATAGTATGCATAGTTACTATAGTATGCATAGTTACTATAGTATGCATAGTTACTATAGTATGCTTAGTTACTATAGTATGCATAGTTACTATAGTATGCATAGTTACTATAGATATCTTAGTTACTATAGTATGCATAGTTACTATAGTATGCATAGTTACTATAGTATGCTTAGTTACTATAGTATGCATAGTTACTATAGTATGCATAGTTACTATAGTATGCATAGTTACTATAGTATGCATAGTTACTATAGTATGCATAGTTACTATAGATATCTTAGTTACTATAGTATGCATAGTTACTATAGTATGCATAGTTACTATAGTATGCATAGTTACTATAGTATGCATAGTTACTATAGTATGCTTAGTTACTATAGTATGCATAGTTACTATAGTATGCATAGTTACTATAGTATGCATAGTTACTATAGTATGCTTAGTTACTATAGTATGCTTAGTTACTATAGTATGCATAGTTACTATAGTATGCATAGTTACTATAGTATGCATAGTTACTATAGTATGCTTAGTTACTATAGTATGCATAGTTACTATAGTATTCATAGTTACTATAGTATGCATAGTTACTATAGTATGCATAGTTACTATAGTATGCATAGTTACTATAGTATGCTTAGTTACTATAGTATGCATAGTTACTATAGTATGCTTAGTTACTATAGTATGCATAGTTACTATAGTATGCATAGTTACTATAGTATGCATAGTTACTATAGTATGCTTAGTTACTATAGTATGCTTAGTTACTATAGTATGCATAGTTACTATAGTATGCATAGTTACTATAGTATGCATAGTTAATATAGTATGCTTAGTTACTATAGTATGCATAGTTACTATAGTATGCATAGTTACTATAGTATGCATAGTTACTATAGTATGCATATTTACTATAGTATGCATAGTTACTATAGTATGCATAGTTACTATAGTATGCTTAGTTACTATAGTATGCTTAGTTACTATAGTATGCATAGTTACTATAGTATGCTTAGTTACTATAGTATGCATAGTTACTATAGTATGCTTAGTTACTATAGTATGCATAGTTACTATAGTATGCATAGTTACTATAGTATGCTTAGTTACTATAGTATGCATAGTTACTATGAGTTAGATAGTGACTCAGCTGGGGCTACTCGAAGTGTGTACACTCGAAGAATTGTACCAATAAGTGCACACTCATTTGGAGATGTTGGAGACATCTAATGGATTAATGTGAAGGTCTACTGCGATATACAACAACAATAACACTATATCTACTACCTAACGGTATAGGCAGGCAATATACTCTCTCTTAGCTACTTCACTGATCACTACTGGTGGTGGTGGTGGTAGTAACCACTACTGGTGTGTATGGTGATGGCATCACTAACTTGTTCTTCTCTTCCAACTCTGTGTTCATCTTCTTGCGAAACTTTGGTAACAGCTATATACAAGATGATTGTTGTAATAGTAGTAGTAACCTGTAACCTGTAACCTAATGTTTTAGGCACTGCCATCAACTTCATCAGAAATTTTCGGCCGTGCATTAAATGTTGACTAGTTGTTATTAGGATAAGCCAAAGAGAAAAGATATGTCTTAAGCTTATTTTTGAATAACGTGGTTGATTGAATAGAACGAATGTTATAAGGAAGTCTATTCCAGGCTATAGGTGCAGAGATTGAGAAGGCTCTCTTTTGTTTTATGGATACATTACTCAAATCTGGTATGACTAGAGTATACTTGAGGCAAAGTCGTATTGGGCGTGATGATGTATAGGGAGTAAGTAGAGTATGTAAGTAGTCAGGTTGGCTGTGATGAGTGGCATGATGGGTTAGCATACATATTTTATATATTATTCTGTATTTAATTGGGAGCCAGTGTAATATTTTCATGTAAGGTGATATGTGTGTTCTAGAGAATTTATTTATATTGTATATGAGTCTGACTGCTGAATTTTGCAAAATTTGTAGTTTATGTAGTAAATAATCCGGTATACCATTAATAATCGAATTACAGTAATCTAATTTAGGTAGAATAAGAGATGTTATAAGTAGTTTAGCAATTTCAGTGGATATTGAAGGTCTAATAATTTTTATAGTGTATAACATAAAATTTACTGATTTAATTATATTGGAGATCTGATGTGTAAATGATAATGTGGTGTCTAATATAATTCCTAGATTACGGGCTGATCTGGAGTAAGGTATACAATCATTACCAATATATATATTTGGAATAGTGGACTTATTATTTGATAAAGAAATATGGAGTGCAATGGTTTTTGAACTATTCAGTGAGAGAGAGTTTGAGTTTAGCCATGTTCGTATAGTAGTAGTAGTAGTAGTAGTAGTAGTGGTGGTGGTGGTGGTGGTGGTGGTGGTGGTGGTGGTGGTGGTGGTGGTGGTGGTGGTGGTGGTGGTGGTGGTGGTGGTGGTGGTGGTGGTGGTGGTGGTGGTGGTGGTGGTGGTGGTGGTGGTGGTGGTGGTGGTGGTAGTAGTAGTAGTAGTAGTAGTAGTAGTAGTAGTAGTAGTAGTAGTAGTAGTAGTAGTAGTAGTAGTAGTAGTAGTAGTAGTAGTAGTAGTAGTAGTAGTAGTAGTAGTAGTAGTAGTAGTAGTAGTAGTAGTAGTAGTAGTAGTAGTAGTAGTAGTAGTAGTAGTAGTAGTAGTAGTAGTAGTAGTAGTAGTAGTAGTAGTAGTAGTAGTAGTAGTAGTAGTAGTAGTAGTAGTAGTAGTAGTAGTAGTAGTAGTAGTAGTAGTAGTAGTAGTAGTAGTAGTAGTAGTAGTAGTAGTAGTAGTAGTAGTAGTAGTAGTAGTAGTAGTAGTAGTAGTAGTAGTAGTAGTAGTAGTAGTAGTAGTAGTAGTAGTAGTAGTAGTAGTAGGAGTAGTAGTAGTAGTAGTAGTAGTAGTAGTAGTAGTAGTAGTAGTAACATTCTGTAGAAGTTCTTTGCATGCTTCCCTGTCAGCCTGCTGAGCCTCTCTGCTGATAGGGTTGTCATAGTGGAACGTGTTGGCTCCTCCATCTTGAAGCACCACCTGTCAATCATTAGCACTGTTAGGTTACCTAGACTACACTATCGTTGGTCATGTGATTAACACAGAACATAGACTGTAGTTTATCTCAACACAGTGCGACTAGTTACAATGGATACTAGTGATCTCGTGCGCAATGTTAATTTAAATAATTATTTATAAATAGTAAAATTTACACCGCGTTTGAAATCACCAAATCAAATTAAAACAGCCCGCACGAGATCACTGGTTACCGTAACGTTACAGATTACAAATTACTTCACTAGGCGTAATTAATAATAATCATAATACAACAATTAGAGAGTTGAACCAGACAACCGATCTCCGCGATATCTGTGTCTCACAAACGAACGCGTCACACCTAATTGAAGAATATAGACAGGTTTCTGTCGGTTAATGAAACCAGCACATGAACATACGTTGTGATCGCGTGGTATGTTGCCTTCCCTTCTCACCTGTTGGCACGCGTACATCACATAGTGTGGTGATGTACATATAATGGGGACAATGTGTTAGAATCATGAACTTTGTTATAGTAAATAATGTATTCACGATAATAAGTATACTTATAAGCATACGTCGTAGAGTTTATAAACTCTTTACGATGTGTATTAGAAGTGATACCGAGCTAATACGAGTAGCACTAAAGTAACTCTAGTACCACTACTGACCTGCAATTGTACTTTCTCCTTTGTCGTTGGAGATATCTTTTGAGCTATATTTAATGATAAAGATATATGAGTATATATATATATATATATATATATATATATATATGTGTGTGTTACTAATATACATAGCTTATTGATAGAGCTACATGAATTAGATTGAATGAGTCTTAATATGTAATAGTATGTCGCTGTGTAAAATTAATTTGATTCGTTTATAAAAAACGTAATATAATAATACTAAATATAGTAAACATAATACTAAATAAAAACAACGTACAACGTTATACATTATCATATCGGTAGCCTCAGTCAGGCATTTAAACTGGTCAACATAAATATTGGCTGCAGCATTATATGTATGTATCGAGATGGGCGCATGATTATCAGTAAATAGGTCAATAGGTCACATCAGTAAATAGGTCAGTTAGGCATCGTATAATTATGATCGTAAGATTACACGTGATTCGACGATTAGTTCTCACTACAAATAAGTGTTCTATCTCGGATACGGCGTAATACAGAAGGCAACGTGTATAGGCTACATGTATGTATAGTATAGATGTAAACTATATATTTTCTATTATTAATTATTGCTAATAATAAAAGACAAAGTAAGTATAGTATACACCTTGGTTCTTAAACAATGGGTTGTGACCTAAAAATGGTAATGAAGAATTTTTAAAGGGTAATCCGCCAATTATTAAAAACAAAATATAAAAAACTTCTGATTCAGGGAGCCTTGGTTTTAATTTTTTTTAAATTGTCGTGACTAAAATATTAAAATTTAATGTATCATTTCTTATCTTTAAAATTATGTATAACATGTCATTCAAAAGTTACTATGCATGCCTTATTTATGCATTATAAACATATTCCTGTACGATATATAATACATATTATTACGTAATATTTATTACATACACAAAATCTAGAAGCTTATATATCGGATTTTTTTTATTATAAAATTTACATATTTTTAAGGTTCCACCGTTTTAACCGTTCAATAAATCTTTAACAAATGTAGAGTTTATAATGATTTGTTGAATGTATCAAACGATGACAAACATTCCAAACATTATAAATTGTGTAAGAATAATTCCGAGATATAAGCTTCTAAATTGTGTATGTGATAAATATAACATGATAATGTGTATTATATGTCGTACTGGTGTATGATTATAATGCGTAGATAAGGCATTTATAGTAACTTTTGAACAACATATTATACATAATTTTAAAGATAATAAATCATATTTTAATATTTTAGAGTAAAATAATTGTTGATAAAAAAATTAAAACGAGCGTTCCCACCTTAAATAGTAAATTAATATAGTTAAAGTTATTGTAAACAAAGAAAAATAATATATAATTAATATTTTTAATATTAAATTTATTTATTAATATATGCATCCCATCTGAATTATTTTGGAAATAGAGTTTGCTCTTCCTGGAACGTGTTACCCTTTACAATTACATCTTGTGAAACCGTAACACTTTTCCGTGAAAAATTAATTCACACTAAATGTATCAATCATGTTATTGTTATTCCGTATTAATTGTACCAATATATAGTATTTGATATTATGCTTACTGTCATCAGTATACGGTAGCTTAACGCCAGGAGACGTAAACCAAATTACATACTAGGGACTCATCCACCCTTGGGAATTGATCCATCCTATATGGGCCTTGCCAACCCGAGACCTTCGGTTTTGTTACCTCTCCTGTTTGACAACTTGCACTATCGGATACTATATATTGCCTCAACGGCTCGTATAATCCAATGTTTTATTTTTATTTTACTTCTCCGTTTATTTCTTGTTTTTTTGTATCGTGTCGTTTTGTCTTACTGTTATCACATTTATATATTTTGTTTATATATGTTATATAATTATATGTTTATATATAATTATATCTTTCTTTATATATAACCAGTAATTCAATAAACTTTTTATCTATCTATCTATCTATCTATATGCAAAATGTACATCTTATAATATAAATTTTAAAAACATTTTAATTATTTCATAATTGTTAATTTATATTACCCGAGTTACATATATTTAATAATTATTACATAATCAATAAGTTTGTATATATATGTATAAATAGAAGTGCTCCTTCCATTTCAATCTTCCGCTAAAGACAGAAGACACATCTTATATTATAATTTATTTTTATTCTTTTTAAACATTATTTAAGAAGTGTCTAAATAAACTATTATTATTATTATTATATATATATATAAATAGATAAATAAATTAAATGTGTATAGAGCGATAATTTGAGATGAATTTAATTAATAGTTAACTAAAATTATTTGTAGTGGTAATATTATGTGTATGTAAAACACAAATCAAGGATGGTTTTTTTGGTTTAAAAAAAAAATTTGGTTTTGCGGTGGATTTGTTTATTTTTGGTTTATTATTTACTAAATAATTGTTATAATAAATTGTTATATTGAATGTTATTTGTAATAAATAATTATGATTATTATTAGATATTTTATGAACGTTATATTAAAAAGTATTATAGTATAATTTATACAAAGATTTATTAGTTATTTCAGTAAATTATTTCCAAATTATATTTGTCTTTCGGGCCAGGTATGTTTATTAAAATAATTACTTTATCTCTATATATAACAATCTTAACGATACCAACACACACACACATACACACCAAATACTAGGTGTAATGGTTGCCATGGTAATGAATAGCCTATAAGGTAATGCCTACACCGATGCATAATGATTACATAACATGCTTATTACATAATAGTATTAGCAGGATCGTGTCGGTGTACTTAAATAGCCTTGTAGTCATGACGTATTGTGGGTTAATCGCATTTTACATAATGTAATAGACTATGCAGGTAAATCTATAAACCTGAGTGTATACATGTAATAATTATTCTATTATTTATATATATATATATATTTATTTTTTAAATAAATAGTATTCTATATAATTGTATAATAATAATATAATTACATTTTAACATTTTAGTTAGTATAGATTGCTCAATTTTTATAATATTGATAGCTAGCATTTCACAAGAACAAGATAATTAATTTGATAAAAAAAAATTTAAAAAATTAATTATCGGAGCTCCATTAAAGTTTAACATTTAAGTGAAAGGAATTTTAACATAGAGGAGATAAGATATATTTTTAAACTTAGATTTATTAAATTTATCAATACAATTTTATTGTTAAATTATATCTTTTACTATAGCTTGAATAAAATATTTGCTTAGAAGAAAAACATGTCTAATGATTTCGATTTACCAAGAATTTTTGGGAAAAAAACAAAATTTTAATTAAAAAATTATCATATTATAATTGAAAAAAAAGGTTTACTAATAATTTAAAAAAAAACTTATTTTATTGAATTAATAATAGGGTTATTTAAATTATTTGAATAGTTTCAATTTGTATAAAAATATGTCATCTTTATAGTCAAAGAAAACTGAAAAATAATCATGTTTACAACATTATTATTCTATTAATAAAATATCATATCATATCATATATTAATAGTGTAAGATCATTAGTTGAATTTATAGTTAGCTATATATAATTATGTATAATTAGTAGTCAATATTATTGAATAATAATGAAATAAATTATACGTATTTTTTCTATATTAAAATATTTATAGGCATTTTTAAAAGATCTGGCGCAGGTCGAATACCGCCTATAAAAAATAATACCATAGTGGCAGAAATACTCAAAAGAGTGTATGTAAACTTGCTATAAATATCTGTAAAAAGTTTTTAACAAGTTTAACAAGTTTAACAAGTTTAACAAGTTTTTAAGTTTTTTAAAAAGTTGTTTACTAAAAACTAATCGCTTTACTAGACACACACCTAAGTAGGGCCTTCACACCCTAAATATGCATGCGTTTGATGAGTAAATAGCTCGGACAAGTATGATATCGTAATGTATGTGAAATATTTAAATAATGATTAATAATACGTTCATTTCATTTGTACAGGTTATATATTCTACCACTAGATAATAATACTGCATGCAGCTTCAACTCTATGGTACCGACCGAATGGAATCAACTCTCAGATAACATTCCGTCCCAGCCTGATTTTGAAGACTCAACCCCCAACTAAAAACTCATATATTTTTAAACTTCTAAGTCATTAAGGGGATATGATAGCGCACATGGCATTTCACGTTTACCATGTAAATAGATAGGCAGAATACGGTGTATTAATAGTCTGGCGCGCAGAATTCTATTCATTGAATTAATCTATATTTTTTTTGTATTTTATTTGTAATTTATGCATGTATACCCGCATAGACATATATTTATGATATTTATTATCATTTATTCTATATAAATTGTATTTTTATTATTTTAGAAAATAATATTTATGAAAGATATCTCTATAGAGAATATATAAACATATGTTCTTTGTATAATACACAAAAAAATCAATAATATAGCTATAATAGTTTTTATATAAATAGCTTTTATACATGCACTGTTAGTGTGAATTCATTAATTAGGGAAATAAGCATTTGCATATATATGAATACATTATATATTATATAAACCACTTTTTATATCATTTCTAGATTATTTTCATAAATGTTTTGTTTACAGATATTAAAAAACATAACTTTATAAGTATTATAAAATAAACAATTTTAAATAAAAAATTAACTTAATTAACTTATTTTATTTTTTGCAACAAGAATTTTATTTTGTAACCTTACATATATATATTGGGTTACAATCATATACGTATACTAAATTTAAATTGTATATAGGGTGTGTGTATTTAAGCTTACATGTTTAATTCAATACTTCAACAATATATATATATATATATATATATATATATATATATATATATATATATATGTACTTATATAGGCTCACTCGGGATGTAATGCAGCTAAAAAACCTGGAAATATTAAAACTATATCAAAACAAACCAGTGAAACCAACTCAAGCCCAAAATATTAATTACTATACATATATACATATATTTAATCAATTGAATTGTAATAGTGAGGTTAGATGCAAACGCCCCATATAAAATTTAAATTTAATATCTGTATATGATTGTAACCCTATATATATGTGTGACTACAAAATAAAAATAAAGTAGTGATAATAAATTCTTACCACATATATATACACATATTTCGTAAATATGTATATACATATTATTAAATAATATCTGTCTTTATTAAATAAATTATGTTAACAGAATTCTCACATTATTTTACACCACATCTGATTATCATCGGCCATTACTAATAATTTATTAGTAATAAAAAGGATTATGGTGAAAAGCTTCGTGATTGATAACGATGTGAGCGCCCGCAAACTTGTTTATTCAAATTAGTGATTTTAAAATAGCGTATAATTGGTCATTATAATTAGTGTATGTCTATTTATAGACTATCATTACATGTAACGGTTTATCATTAACATATATATAAGTGTTTTATAGGCTCACTCGAGATGTAATGCAGCTAAAAACCTGGCAATATCAAAACTAAACCCAACCAAACTAAGCCAAACAAATGAAAATAACTAAAACTAAAAATATTAATTTTTATATAAACAAACATGCGCTATTGTAAATTCACTAATTCAAATAACAAATTTTGCGGGCGTTCAAGTCGCGCATAAATCGCGAGGCTTTTTATCAGGTACCATAAATAACGTAAACAACATTTTTTAAAAGTGTTTATTTCAAAATAATATTTGATATTCTATATATTATATTATTTATACACTATAACATATAACTTAGGAATTATAGTATAACGTAATCATGTAATTAAACAACTTCAATATTATATTAATACTATATTATATTGAATATAATATTGTGTGAATCACGAAGCAGGCCACCGATTATTATTATTAAAATGTCAGAGTTCAATTTTTATTTTGGGGTTGTGTGATTTTTTTTGTTTTTTTAAGCTGCACTATATCCCCAAGTGAGCCTATAAATATTGTGTAATTATAAAATATCTTATAATGAGTATAAAGTGCAGTAGTGCATATATAAGTACCGCCCACCTTGAACTGGAATTATTATAATAATTGGCGGCCTGCTTCGTATAATATTGAATATAATTATTATAATAATACAATATAATATTGTATTATTATAATAATTATATTCAATATTGAATATTAATAATACTGAATATTGAATTAATTAATTTCAAAACTAAATAATTATTATCATAATAATTATGATGTATTATTATAATAATTATAAATTTACTATACACATTATAAAGTTAATATTATAAGATCAAATATCAAATGTTAACCTTTTATTTCTGCATATTGATAGCTTATAGTAAAATTGTGTTTTGACTGTTGAAGCCACGCCATACGTTGACCCATCATATATAAAACACCATCGCATTTTTTATTTCTAACATTTTTTACAATTAACAGAACTTCTTCTGATGATGTAGCCATATTGAATGAATATATTTATATTGTATATAATATATTTAATTATATTGTAAATTTATAATAGTATACATCATATTATTCTATATATAGTATAGATTATAAAACAAATTTGTATTCATTTTATTGCAAAAATTCACAAATTTAAATTATTGGACATAAACAATTTCAAAGATAATCAAATTAAAAAATATGAAAATAAAAGATCACATGATTTCTGTTATTATTTCAAAGCTTATTGAAATTGAAGTTTTATATTATGTTTTAACGATTTTATTATGAATTTTAACCTTTTACTCTTATATTATTGTATCTGTTAATTTATTTTATTGTTATTTTTAATTTCCATAAAAATTATTAATAAATAAAGTGCACTATAAGGTTTAAAATGATGTTATTTGATATGTATTATTATATTTTAAAAATAATTTTTAAATATTTAAATTTGTTCATTATTTAATAAAAATGTTCATACAAATTATTAATAAATAAATTACATAAGGTTTAAAATGATGTTATATGATATGTATAATTATATTTTTAAATGTTAAAATTAATTTAATAATAATTTATTATACAATACTTTATAGATAATATTATTATATATTGAATATAATTTAATTATTAATTAAATTATTAATTAAATAATTATTAATTATTATAATTATTATAATAATATTCGCCAATACGCCGTATGATACGGTCGCTTATTTTTAAAATAATTTTAAAATTATGAACTGTCATTTAAATTAAACATACTGTTTAATATGCTCATATATTTTTGAATTACATTATTATAATGATTATACATGTTTATATATAATAACTTGATAGAGTTTTCTTAATACAAATTAAAAAAAATAATACATATAATTATTTACAAGTATGTTATGTTATTATATTATAATAATTGATCTTTAATTTTAAATTAAACATTAAATTAAATTTTAATTACAATTCATAATTTTAAAATTATTTAAAAAATAAGCGACCATATGTTATAATAATTATAACATTATAATAATGATCAATAGTTACTATCATTATCATTATCACATATATATATATATATATATATATATATATATATATATACTCTATTAGGGGAATACTGACGATAGGCAAAAATTAAATAGTAACGTATATAGTAACGTTCATGCAAGGCGTGCATCCCGCGAATTCATTATACGCTCTAGTGCACACGTAAATAAAATCTGAATAAGAAATATGTATATACTGAATGCCTTTATAAAAATATACGTATACATCATTCGTATTACTATATATATATATATATATATATATGAGATATACACATACGAATACGAGTACCATCATTTTGCGAATTGATATTTTTGGGTTGTTCGATATATTTGGTTTAGTTCTATTCTTCTGTATTTGTAGCTGCATTATATCCCTAAGTGAGCCTATAGAATATTGTGCTTATACACAATTTTCAATATATTTAATAAAATCATTCTAAAAATCTGCCTACTTTGATACGGAACCCTAAATTAGTAATTAACAAAAAATATATTACTAGTATTTAGTATTTAAAATACTATAATAGATTATTAGTAATTATTATAATGTATTCGCTCTGTATATAATGTATACACACCACATGCGTGAACATTGCTATTTATATTTATTTAAATGTTGCCTACCGTCCGTACCATCCCTCTAATATATATATGTAATGTAGCGAGATTATAATATATATTCAAAATATGGGAACGTATGAACTAGGTGAGTCAAATATATGACTAATAGTTTACGCAGTGGAGTTTTCGGAGTGGAGACACCCGCCTCTGGGTTATATTATGTGTATATGTATGCATGCATGTACATAAACATCATATTTATACATTCACATATATACATGTTTAACACTGTGAATCCCAGCCATTTTTAATAAAATCTGAAAATAATCTATATTTAACAAAAAGTGTACGCACCTTTTTACAAAATGATTATTCGTATTCAAATATTGATAATTATATATAACAAGTTATATTTATTTTATAAAGTATAAGATATATTATATAAATCTGGAAAAAAAAAGTTGATTTTAATTATTATTCGTAATATTATACTTAATTAATTATAATTAATTGTTAATTAAAAATAGTTTCATATTTCAATAAATAAATACTCCAAAAAATATTATAATATACATAAATATTCTAATAGATAAAATATTTATAACATTCTACTTAATAATAAACTGAACAAATATTTTATATTAATTATTTAATTTATATATTAAATTAATATATTTATTTAGTTAAAATTAATCAAGTATTTTCATAATAAATGTTATATATTTTAACATAATACTCAAAATCTAAGATATAAAGACATATTTTAAAGATACCTATCACCTTTATTTGATATTATTACATATAAAATCATTTTTATTAATATAATTCAACTACTGAGTTTTTTTTAATAATCGTTTATATTCACCAAATGAAAAAGCATTAAAGTATATAACTAATGTGCGATTTGTGAATTTTGGGATTCACAGGGTTAACATGTATATATGTGCGTATATGTTTACGTGTATGTATACATGTATCGTATACATACACTGTAAGTATACGTGATAAAAGTGTAACACAACAATTACACATCACTTTCTATGACTCATCACTTGCTATGACTCATCACTCGCTATGACTCATCACTTGCTTTGACTCATCACTTACTATGACTCATCGCTGGTCCACATCACCTAGTTAATTATGACGCCCACATATTTAAAGTCGGGCATCTCCGCTCCGAAAGCGTGCGTATCGCTATAGAATAAACTAGTAGAACAATAAATATGGCACCTCTAGTGATTAACAACCAATATATTTAATAAAATAATAGTTAATAAATATAATAATAGTTAATAAATATAATAATAGTTAATAAATATAATAATAATTAATAAATATAATAAAAGTTAATAAATATAATAATAACATTAATGGTGTCACATCGTGAGCAACAGCACTGTAACCAGTATGCACTTACAATCTATGATCAGTTTTATTCGCGAGCAATATAACGGGCAAAAAGCGCCGCAACGAGCACCGACACCCGGTTGCCACGGAGATTCAACGCGTTCAATTTCAATGTGAACAACTATCCAATGCTCCCTATCGTTACCCAGCAACAAGTCGTGGTACCCGTTGCTGGCGGTGAGGACACCCTACATAATTAGCATTGAGGACACCCTAAATAATTAGCATTGAGGACACCCTAAATAATTAGCATTGAGCAACAAACACCGCAACAGGCGTAGCAACAAGTCGCCGTACTAGCTGTGTGAACTCCCTTACCTATAGCATATTTATATGCTATAGGTATATACGATTATAGTACTATAGACTATATATATAGTTATCAATTTGTATATGAATATATATAAATATAATATATAGGTAACCTATGATATATATATATATATATATATATATAAATTATATATATTATATTATTATTATTATATATATAGACATAGAAACACTAACTAATAACCTTGATTACATTCATAGCACGTAGCACATACACGAACAGCTGGTTACCAACCAGCGCGGAGAGGTTAAGAGGTCACTAGATGAGTGACACAGAGGAACTGATAAGAGATAACATCTCTATCTCGACATCGTTATCATCGGATCCACAGCATGTTGGCACACCGTAGATATCTGCTTGAAACCCCCCTATCTCTATCAGTATGCTTGCATAGTCATCCTATCACTACCAGTATGCTTGTATAGTCCTCCTTATTTCTATCTGTATCATTGCAAAGTCCCTCCCCATATATATATATATATATATATAGTATTATGTCATACCCTCTATATTATTATATAGAATCACTGATAATTATCAATCTGGTTATACATACCGATGTCACATTATGCAATGAATATTATTTAAAATATAGAATATTACGCGAGCAGTGAACGTAATTAAGATAAATTAGTGCATATCGAAGACGACGTCGAACCTTTAGCGGCGACTATTAAAGACGGTGGCCCTGGCCCATTCACGCGCATCACACGCCTCGCACTAACGCATCACGCCTCACACAACAGCTAGCGGACTACGCGCATCGCAACGCGCAGCAGGACGGTGACGATGAGGAGGAGGACGAGGAGATGACGAGGCCTCAGCGACTCGAGAGACTGCAGAGTTCAGTGTCGGAGTTAAAGTGTCCGATGGCGCTGAATTCTAAATTTCAAGTTGGTACGAAACGGTGAACCACCACCACTGTTTCGCTAACGGCTAACGTACTAAATTATTACTACTAATACATCGTCGAGTGAGTTCTTATGCGTTAACGATACGCTATATAACTCGATTACTATTCATTACCCCTTAAATATATATAATTATTTTTTACGCCGTCGCATGAAACTTGATACTTATGATGCTGATATAATACAACTTTTTATCGCTTATTCTATTATAACGCTTTATAATATAATTATATACATCATATTATATATATATATATATACATTGTATACTATACTATTATTAATAGTAATTATATTACTTATAATGAGTACGCTAAGACTATCGCACGCTAGAACCCTTACTCCGGTGATCACTCTCAATCTAATGATTCTCTCGTCCGTCAGAGTTTAGATTTCGACGTGTGCGAGAACGTGCTACATCGCAGGGAACAACGACATCTCACGCACAATGTTAGTGTCATCGATACGACTTACCAGTACATCAGCGTAGTAAGTGTCCACATGTCTACGTGCACTTGTCCACATGTCTACGTGCACTTGTCCACATGTCTACGTGCACTTGTCCACATCCTAGGTGACAGCGATCACTATACAGTGTACGCTAGTGGTTACGATAACATCCCTCAGCACCATCATCATCACCATCATCATCATCACCATCATCACCATCATCAGCACCACAATCATCACCACCATGTTATGTTCACATTAAGTAATAAACATTAACGTTCACATTACGTGAATACAGCAGAGATCTCCTACGCGACCATACATTAATAAGTCAATTATTATTTATAAATAGTAGAATTTACACCGAAACCACCGGTTTCACATTAGTTCACCATCTGTACGTAATTAGGCCTCCTCTAAAACATAGACCTATCTCTACTGTTGCCATCGTCATAGTGATATATGTATGTATCACCAGTAATGAGAAGTTTCACATCCCTATACCATTACCCTATGTCCATCATGAATACATGTATACATTCCTTTATATCTTCCATTTTTGAAGAATCTTCAGTCACTAAGCATATTGTTAACGATCTCTCCTCCTCCTCCTCCTCCTCCTCCTCCTCCTCCTCCTCCTCCTCATCCTCCTCCTCCTCCTCCTCCTCCTCCTCTCCTCCTCCTACTCTCCTCACCTCCCCCTCCTCACTCCACCTCCTCCTCCTCTTCTCCTCCTACCCCTCACCTCTTTACGTAACCCCTCCCCTCTCCCCCTACAGCAGCTAAAGTTACAGGAATGTACGCGATGGTTTGTGATGATGCTGATAGGAATCTTCACCGCTCTAGTGGCTGTCACTATAGACGTTAGCATCGAGAAGCTCTCCAACGTCAAGTATCGTATCCTCAAGGCATGTTAGTAGTAACCCGTGAGTGTGTGTGTGTGTGTATGTGTGTGTGTGTGTGTGTGTGCCTGTGTGAGTATGTGTGTGTGTGTGTGTGTGCTATAATGAAAGTGAGTCAGTATCACCCCACTTCAGTTGTGCATAGTTTCGATACTATACAGGTACGCTTCTGTTAGCTTTCATTACTTATGGCTGCCCTATAAACCACCTCACATTTATAGTAATACATTTCTTATTTAAAAACTAACTCTTATAGTATTATTAACTCCTATAATAATAGTGATGGTGAATGTATTGAGTTTAAATCATAATATAGCACTCAATGGATATCACACAAACACAAATAATTGTTTGTCTCGTTGATGAGTGTGACTCGTAGGTTTATTTAAAGGATAGTAGGACGCGGGTTCAAACCCCGTCAGGATCCATTAAATAGGTCTTCACATTATATTTTGAAGTGATCCTATGTAATTGTGTATAAATAAATGATCAGCTTTCGATAAATATATGAATGCCTTAACATGAGAGCGGCTTCGAAGGGACATTCGAGCCATATTATAAGTTAAAAGTGAAAAGTTATAAGTTATAACTTTATCCAAGTTTCTAGATGGGATGAAATGACTGCACTAAAATAACAAAATAATACTTATACTTGTTAGCGGTACCTCTGAACTTAGTACTGCAGTACTTAGTACTACAGTAGCCCTATCTGTAAAGTGATGATTTGAGGAGTAATTAGTTAGACTTACTCGTCAATATTTACTCCTAACAAATAGAGCCTATTGTTTATTTAGACATCATTAATACATTATATAATACTTATTTCATATGTGTACGTGTGTTTATGTGTGATATCTATTTAAGGCTATGGTATTCGTTTGCAACAAATCTCATCAAATAATACTTCTATTTGTGGTATTAATTCAAATATGCGTTAATAAAGCATATGTATGTTCGCATTATTTACAAATCCCTATACAAATATGTTTTGATATTCTTTTTAAAGCCATATACACAAATATTATTTAATAATCGATAAGAACCAGTTTTAAATTCAGTAAACTTTAAACTTGTTTTTCTCAAATACTTATTTTCTATGAAAATCTTATTATTAGAATACTAATTCTAATATAATATTTCATGATATTTTGATATAATTATATTGTGTATTAGATCTGTTAATATATATCTCACACCGCTTCCTCATACCTCACTGTACCGTACATCTTCATTGATTTCACTAGAATGTATCACTTTATACCACTATCTTAGTAATTGATCTTAGTGTTTGTTATTTACACTATATTACTGATATTCTCAGCTACACATGACTTCTCCATTATCTTCATGTTTAATTGTTAAATAGTATATTTACTCCTTTTTTTATATATTTATATATTCAAATTCTGTTATGTATATATATATATCTTAATTGTATTTGTCAATATTTGTCTACCTATTTATATTGAGGAATACCCTTAAATGAAATAAGTTTTAAAATCAATGTTTTCATTATATATATCTGAAAGCTACAATGAGATATAATGACAGACTTTGATGACAATATACAAGAGGGAAGTCTAGTCATTCCGTTGATGTTGTGGATGGCTTGGAATGCATCCTTTGTCACCTTGGCAGCCATTCTCGTCACCTACGGAGAGGTTAACCTCTGACCCCCTGTGACCCCCCTGTGACCTCCTCTCCCCACCTTACGATGCCAACTCCCCATACTATGTCTTACTCACCCTACGATGTCCCCTCCCTCCACCCGTACAATGTCCCTCTCCCTCCCCCTTATGATGTAACCCATTACTCCATACATTGCCTTACTCCTATAATGATATTATAATTAATTATCAATTGCTATTTCATTATATTTCTCCTTAAGAGAAAACTTCAGTGAGAATAGCCTCTAAGATATATATGTGCAGTACAATATATAATATACCATTTCACATGCATTTGCATGTGTTAATAAATAGCAAATACATAGACTCATTCAAATTATGTATTTGTAAAACTATTCATTAGATTGATCACTTTTTTCAAACTATACAAAAGATATTTACTGTTACAAAGTAATGGTTAGAGTAATTGTATATATTATAATTAATATAATGTATACTATATATATACTAAATATACTATATACAATAAATAGCTAACCATTACTTTGTATTACTCTTATACTGTATATTATATAGTATATTTTAATCATATAAATAGACACAATATGCTCATTTTCATTTTTGATATTTCTATAGAAATAGTCTTAGAAACTATTTCTAATTATATTTATGAAAATGTATGATAATTGTATTTATAAATATATTGTTTATATATAGTAGTAGGATAACTGTAATATCTGTATAAATATGGTATTCATATAGTAGCACAAGATCATTATTCTGAATAAAAAGTATCTAAAGTTTTACAAATACAAAATTAATTAAGTATTAACATAAATATAATTTCTAATAGTATATAATATAACTAATATTTAAACAAATAATATAAAACTAATATACAAATGCTACTATAGTATAGTTATAATTATAAATAATTGTGAACATATAACATATAAAGAAAAATACTATAATATGTAGCTTATCTTAGTTTGAACTATTTCATTGGTCTATAAGATCAATTGATCTTAATCAGTTAACTGATCAAATAATTATGCCCAATATAATAAAAATGTAAGAATTTAAATTTGTTAATTATTAATATTTATGTATATGTTTGTGTACAATATTTGTTAATATTGAAACGGTGCAGTATTCCCTTAACCCCCTTAACTCCCTTAACTCTAACCCCGTTGTCGAGGTTAATGTCTAACACTGGCGTCCTTTGATTGACAGCCAGTAGCCGGCGGAAGTGGAATCCCTCAGATTAAGTGTTTCCTGAACGGAGTGATGATACCTCACGTCGTCCGCCTGTCCACGCTGTGCTGCAAGGTCGCCGGGGTCATTCTCTCCGTAGTGGGCGGTCTGAGCATCGGAAAGGTCAGCCGCCACCACCACCACCGATAGTTTAACCCTTGGTGGTCAGTAACAACACCTACTTCACACCCTTATCGCAGGAAGGACCGATGATTCATTCCGGAGCCGTTATCGCCGCTGGAATATCTCAAGGTCGATCGACGACCCTGAGAAAAGATTTCAAGGTTTAAAGTGCTACTAAATTATTAACCACAACTCTGATAGCGATACAAATTATGCATATTATATTTAATGATGTAGCATTTGTTTTAAATATATTTTATATTACTAGATTGATTACATTTATTTGTACTTTATTACAAGATGTAAGTATTATAAGAAGACATTTTAGTAATCGAATAATGAATAAGAGAAAGCATTTACAAATAGTTTAGAATATTAGTTAATATTATAATCTCAAATTAAATATATATATATATATAATAAAATTGAATAATATTAATATATTCTAGATAAGTGTGATTTAGAATGAAACCAATACTATCCTAACAAGTATGATGCATGTGAATCATTGCCTTGAACGTTTATATAAACTAAATAACATTCATTTGAACATTAACCAAGTATAGTTTAATCAAATATTGACATAGTAATATCAATATTCTAAATTTAAATACTATGTTTATTTAAATTTGTATTCAATTTCCCTCGCTACTTTCCCGCGCCTGTCTCCTCTATCCACCCCTAACTATGCCCCTCTATCCGTCCCTAACTCTACCCCTAACTCCGCCCCTAACTCCACCCCTAACTCTACCCCTAACTCCACCCCTCTATCCGCCCCTCCATCCACCCCTAACTCTACCCCTAACTCCACCCCTCTATCCACCCCTCCATCCACCGCTAACTCCGCCCCTCTATCCGCCCCTAATTCTGATAGTTATTCACGTACTTCCGTACCGACCACGAGAAAAGAGACTTTGTGTCGGCGGGGGCAGCAGCGGGGGTGTCCGCAGCTTTCGGGGCTCCGGTGGGTGGGGTTCTGTTTGCCCTTGAGGAGGCAGCCTCGTTCTGGAACCAGTCGCTCACTTGGCGTATTGTTGGTATCACATGCTCGTGTGTGTGTGTGTACATGTGTGTATGCGTGTGTATGCGTGTTTATGCGTGTGTGTATGCGTGTGTATGCGTGTGTGTATGCGTGTGTGTGTGCGTATACAGGTTTATGGTGATATGTATGTTTGTGCATGTGTACTCGCTGTTCTATTTCATGTTGATAATTGCTCACTATGAATAACACACATTGCAGACATTACAATACAGTATAAGTTTGCGTCTAAATTGCATTCGCTCGTTTTCGATTTATAATATGTTGTAATCTAATGTATAATTGTGTGGATATCAAATGATTATCATTAAGTGTAGATTAATACCATGTGAGTCATATATTAGTCATATATTAGTACAATATTAGTCATATATATTATACATTACTGAAGAAATATATTTCATTCTTTCTGTACAAATTATTACATTTAATAATTTATTAATTTTTTTTGTGCTCATTTTGTTATCCTCATCATTATACCATAGTAGTGGCCATTTCTTACGTACCCTAACTGTGATCAATCTCTCCTACCAACTTAAACACCCCCCGCGCCCCACTTATCTAGTCACGTGACACATACACCCCCCCACCTCATCTAGTTCTTTGCGTCGATGATCTCCACTTTCATCCTGAACCTTGTGCTAAGCTACGTTCACGGGGTAACCTGGCAACTCTCGTTCCCCGGTCTTCTTAACTTCGGCAAGTTTGAGGTTAAACACCCCCCCCCGCTCTACTCTCTATCTCTCCTTCCCTGTGATTTCTCTTTCTAGAGAGTCTGTACTGTAAACTAGCTTTGGAAATTTAGTATTTCACAACCAATATTTAATATAACATTTTAATATTTCGATATTATTTAATATAACTAAAGAAAGTGAATTTTAATTTCCTGAATTATTGTTTCATAATTAATATGGATATCGGTAATAGGTAAGCATGCATATACGCGTATACATACTCTATTTGTATTACTGCATGATGCAATATTGTGCGATGAGTCACTTACGCCTCCCTTCACAGAATATCACATACTACGCCGCCGAGATCCCTATTTACATTGTGATGGCGGTCATAGGTTAGCTACTACCATGTGTTATGCAATACCGCCTGCGTGTTATGCAATACCGCCTGCGTGTTATGCGATAGTAAGCTTATACATTCTAGTAATAATCATAAGCTGCAAGTAGTTTACGTAGCTTTAAAACTTAATATGGCATCGATAACTTAATCCCGCCTCTCTCGATATGTCGCTATAATTATTATCGTTGTTGTTGTTATTGTTGTTGTTGTTATTGTTACTATCATCGTTATCTCTCACCAGGTGGACTCACCGGCGCCCTCTTTAATCACATCAACATGAAGCTTAGCATCTTTAGAGCTCATTACATCCGACACAAATTGTCTCGTGTCTTTGAAGTCATCATTGTCTCCATCATTACTACGGTAGGTCTAGTGTACGGTAGGTCTAGTGTACGGTAGGTCCAGTGTACGGTAGGTCTGGTGTAAGGTGATTTACCTTAGTCGAATAGCATCACATATATATATATAGAAAACTTCAAATTGTTTATTAATTTCCCTTACCCGTTTGCGAGGAATGATTTATTATATAATCTGATTTATTTATTGATTATATTTATATGTATAATATAGTCATCTGTTACACATAATATGCTCTACTATAAACTGCACCTCAAGCATACATTAAGCTACATATTAATCATTATTATTCATCAACGATGTCATCCGTATAATGTCCACTTCTATAGTCTATATCCACTTCTATAGTCTATATCAAGTTCTATAGTCTATATCAAGTTCTATAGTCTATATCAAGTTCTATAGTCTATATCCAGTTCTATAGTTTGTGCCCAGTTCTATAGTTTGTGTCCACTTCTATAGTTAGTGTCCACTTGTACACCACGCGTGTGCCACATAGTGTACATCACTGACCCCTGACCTCCGCTACGTAAATACCCGCAGCTGGTCGCGTTCCTGTTGATCTACACCATAGAAGACTGTCAGGCTCTGGGCAAGGATCCCATCAAGCACCCGATACAGGTAAGCCCTACTCTAGCCCTACTATAGTGAGCCCCGGGTACACTAGCAGACATACCGGACACACTAGCACCCGGCTATATTGACCGCTACGGTCACTAGGCTGTCAACGTGGATAACACTGGTTCCAAACTTATTTCATCGTGACCCTTTTTTGACAACTTTTAATTTAAAAATATACCATGACCCTATGAACAATTTTATTTTCGTATTATTAAACTTAATCGTAAACGAATACTATAAACTATAGTGGATATAAATATTATTATAAATATTTTTATAAATTTCAAAAAACCCAATGACCCAAATTTGGGTCATGACCCATAGGTCGGGAACCACTGGTTTATAACATGGACAGTTGGACAGTTGCATATACTCCTCTGTATCTACGTAATATATCAACTTAATGTCCATCTGACAGTGTCCACCTGACTAACTGTCCTAATACAAGCATCGCATCCTAATACACGGGTAAATAGACCCCGTTGTGAGACACCACCGATTAGTAATAGCGTAGAGGTCGCGTAGAGGTCACTACTGTCTCTCCTTCACAGATGTACTGCAATGATGGCGAATACAGCTCCATCGCCACTATGTTCCTACAGACACCCGAACACAGCGTTAAGAGTCTGTTTCACGATCCACCTGGTTTACTATCTCATCGTATCTCACTATTTCTCACCTTATCTCACCACTTCTCGTTATATCGCCGTCATTTTATTATTTCTATTTGTCTAGATTTACTATTTATTTGATTAATTCAAAATACGTATTCACGATGATTCATTATTTACGTAAACGTATTTAAAAAATCAATATAGAATAGTCAAAAGAAACTCGTTTTATTAACAAATTATAAACGAATATTATTAAAATACAATAAATATTATATTTTAAATAAATTTAATATTATATTAGATATTCGATAATTTTATACAATTTAAAAACCATGAAAATGAAATGCGTATTTACATCAATAATGAGGAGTGGTGACTATGTGTGCTGTGCTGTGTGTCTATAAATAGAAGTTTACATGTGTGTTCACTATTTGCATCACAAACAATACTATAAACACTATCACAATACCATACTCAATGATTCATATTGATTATATAAATAAGACTGTATAGCATAATAATTTATATACAAAATATCATAGTTAGTTTACATTAGCTATATCATCACTACCTCTAGTGAATAACCTTAATAGACCACCGCCCCTAATGTCGACCTTGGTGACCTTTAGTTGACCACAACCACAGCTAAGATGGAGTGAGGTATTCAAAAATGATTTATTTAGATAAAATCATAACATTATTGATAACATATTACATTAAATCATGAGTTATATTTATTATACAAGTAATCCATTATAGAATGCATATCTGCCCATGTCTAAGGATGTCTAGGGATGACGGGGAAATATCCACGTGGATCAACTTTTACAAATTTTGAAATATAAAATATTATATATATATAATTATTATATAAAATAAATAAGTCATTCTAGATGTTAACATTGCGTACACTCGTGCTTATCTACCTCGACCTTGACCGCGACCTTGACCTCTGTTACAGATACATTCCGGCCACTAACGGTAGGAGTGTTTGCCCTGGTGTACTTCCTGCTGGCGATGTGGACCTACGGCCTGAGCATCCCCAGCGGCCTGTTCATACCCTGTCTGTTGACCGGTGCAGCGTGGGGTAGGTTCATCGGCATAGGCTTCCGGATGCTCTACCCAGACTCCGTTAGTCACGCATCACTGCATTAGTCATGAATGACTCCGTTAGTACTACAGCTGTCGCGCATGACTCCTTTTGTCACGCATGACTGCATTAGTCATAGCTGACTCAGTTAGTTATAAGCTCTGACTCACAGCTAACTCAGTTAGTCATAGGCGATGACTCACTAATGTAATAGCACTGTCGTAACCAACTCACATCACTATCACATGACTGTATTTGTACTAGTGATGTAAATGATGCCGAGCCAAGACTTTTGGTTATTGATGCCGAGCCGAGACTTTTGGTAACTGAAACTGAGACTGCATCATGCATTAGATTTGAGCATCATTTACATCACTAATTTTTACTGTCACCTACACATTTATTAGAGTCACGTGACTCCGTGAGTACCATCACATGTGACTTATCTAGTACCGTCACCTGACCTAGTTGGTGGTTAAAGAGTCGTACTTCATTTGTATTATTTATTCTAAATGCCTTAAATATTTGTATTCTAAACGTACGCTGCGTGTACAGGAATGGGCGGACCCTGGCAAGTTTGCATTCATCGGAGCAGCGGCACAATTGGGTTAGTAGTACCGCGTGCGACGGTGTTGTATGTCGACGTTTTATTTTCTATTGGTTTTTATAATTTGTTTTTAAATTTAATTGTTTATCATTTCACTACATTCGTTAATTCATCGATTGATCTCTTAAGGCATGCATCTCGTGCATTCGTTGACAGTATGATTTTAATTATTTGCAATCAGATAATGTAAGCCGAAAGCTTATGATAAATGAGTTTGCAGGGATACCCCAACCCCACATTCACCCCACATTGTCCCCATACACTATCCACTAGGCACCATAATGTAACGATGTTACACATTGTCAGGGAGTTTGTGAAACAAAGATACTTAACTCGTATCTATTTACGTGAATACATTTCAATACCGATTACTAATCAGTGATTGCTATCAAATATAGGTGGAGATACTATCGTTTTTAAAGATCTAACTTATTTTTAATAATACTAGATTGTTTACCAAATATATTTACTTATTTGTGATCATAATTTGTATTGTATTAAAAAAACTACTAAAATATTAATTATATTATAATATTTAATAATCTTTCCTAATGATACCTGTTATATTACAATAACCTATATATTAAAATACCATTTTATATAATATTTTAATATAAAATGTATATATTTACTATTTAGTATTTAATATATAGGCAATTATATAAATTTATTTAATTAGTATTAAACATTATAATCATTAACTATTAGGATAATAAAACAGAATGTAATGTATATTTGTTATCATAAAATTTATAAAATATAATAATATTATATATTTAATATAATATTATTTAATAATTTACATAAAATTTAACGTTATAATGATAATATAATGCAAATACACAATATAATATAATTTATATAGTATAATGTATATTTATCAAATATGGTTACATTTTTTAATACTATATATTAAATTTTAATATAAATAATTTAAAAATCGAATTTCCTAAGTTTTGCACGTTAAAAATATGTATAAATTTATATTGAAATGATATATAATATTTAATTTGATATTGGCTGTATATTTAAGAAAAATGGTTATTATAAAATAATTTTATATTCTAAAAATATTCTAGATTTAATTTTGAATGTATTCAAAAATATACATTAACTTTTCATTTATATTAGTGACATATTTATCAAATTAACATGTTAATAAAAATAGAATTAGAATAGTATATGTATAGTATATAAATATAGTAAAGAATATTAATATAGTATATATACTACATGATGGTGCAATTTTCACTTAATTTCAAAAATTAATTAAAGTGAAATATCTTTGTTTCACAAAATCCTCACACGTTCTATTGGTGATCCTCTCCTCCACTAGGTGGTGTCGTACGAATGACGATTAGTTTGACCGTTATCCTTATAGAAGCTACCGGTAACACTAGTTTCGGCTTTCCGATAATGATCGTTTTGCTGGTGGCAAAGTGGGTCGGCGATTGTTTCAACGAAGTTAGTCGTCTAGCATCTGTGTTTACCCTTTCCTACGCCCCTTCTACACCCCCCCCTCTACGCCCACTCTATCGTATCCAGGTAACATTTACCTATCTGTTTCTATTCTACCGTATAATTGGGTCAGTGACTCATCTAACCTCTATTTAACCTATAACCCCACGCCCCCTCCCTCCCTCGTTTACAAGCATGCATTCCCCGTAATTAGCTACACATTTCTATTTGCTCGACCGGCATGGGGCATAAGTTAGGCTCCCTCGAGTTTGCGACTATTATTACTAATATCAGGGGTGAAATATCTACTATAGGTGTCAGACTACGATTACGTTACCTACCTCAACTAACCCTTCGCCCCCACCCCCCCCCCCCATCGTACCCCCCAGGGTATCTACGACATCCACATCAAGTTATCGGGCGTTCCGATGCTAGGCTGGGAGCCTCCCCTCCTCTCCTCGAATATTATGGCCAGGTATGTCCAGCAACGGGGTGAGCTAGCACCACTATACGATGACCTGTATCTTTAGAAGACCCGTGTGTGTGCGTGTGTTTATGCGTGTGTGTGTGTGTGTGTATGCGTGTGTGTGTGTATGTGTGTAAGCGTGTGTGTGTATGCGTGTGTATGTGTGTATGTGTGTATGGCTGGGTGTACTTTTCACTTAAGCAATCGCTTGCCTATGCTTAATCTGATATTCAATCTATTCATTAGTTATTAAATAATTATATTTAAAATTACTTACTTTTTACAAGATATTTAAATGGTTATAAAAATAAATATATATTAATAAAATAAATAGAATTAGAATTAAAGCGTATATATTTTTCTAATTCATCAATTATTTATCAAATTTATACTTTAAAATGATTATATTAATATATATATATAAAATAAATTAAGTTTACAGTTTATTTTTAAAAATGTCCTATATTTTATAAAATAACGAATGTATATATGTTAATTATTGATTACTAACTGTATGCTTTAGTTATACAATTTGAATATGGGGCGATGAAAATGATTAAACTAATTAATTTCCTAGTTTATTTTCCTTACACTAATAATCATTTTAGTAAATAAGTTAAACGAACAGATACGATTAACTACTTATGTTATGAATATAGATTCTAGAACTAATTAACTACATAATATAATAATGCATTGATCAAACAACAACTTAATCTTTAAACTGCTACGTAGTACATAGTATGTACTGAATAACTTACAGTTACATAAACTCCAGGCTTTACATGTTAACCCATATATTGTAATATTTCTTTCTTCCGAATTCGTTGATTTACAATGTATATAAAATAGCTCTTTTGGATAATTATGTATATTTATAGGAATGATTATATCAATAATATCATATATTTTATTACAATATACTAACATAATATATATTTTCTGTATATTTTGAATAAACAATAAATCTTTACGTAAATAATACAAACATTACACGAGTTGTATGTGGCTATTAAATAATCATTTTTACATTCATTATTTTAATATAATTAGTATTTATTTATACAAACTATTATATTTAATTACTATTTCTATTTAATAGTTGTTTCATTTAAATAATTATTATACACATATACACAAAAAGTCACTATATGTATATAGTGAATAACAAATATGCAATATCCTATCACGCAAGTACTACACACACCTATCTCTATCGTTGTTGACACACAGTAAAGTGATGAGTCACCCGGTAACGACCTTCAGCCTCAAGGACACGGTCGGCAACATCATCGACAAACTGAAGGCAGACCCTCACGAAGGATTCCCCGTCGTGGAGGATATCACCGAATCTTCCGTGGTACTCGTAACCTATCGTATCTATACTCTTAACTAGCGGTTACATGTGTAACTAGTGTTCACATGTGTAACTAGCCTCATAACTAGTGGTTACACGTGTAACTATCCTTGTAACTAGCGGTTACACGTGTAACTATCCTCGTAACTAGCGGTTACACGTGTAACTAGCGGTTACATGTGTAACTAGCCTCTTAACTAGCGGTTACATGTGTAACTAGCCTCATAACTAGAGGTTACATGTGTAACTAGCCTCGTAACTAGCGGTTACATGTGTAACTAACCTCATAACTAGCGGTTACATGTGTTACTAGCCTATAGAATTCAAAGTCACACCACGCATTATAGGTTATTCACATGATACGTGTGAAATACAAGTTCGCACACAACTAGAACATGTTGTATGTTTGCAGTACGTATGTAAAACATTGCAAATCTGCATGTCGTTGTATGTAAACTTTGACGTTGCATTCACTGTATGCGTGAACACTCTAATAAGATTGTACAATACAGAGTTAACATTACAACATATAGCACCGGCAACAATTCTATTATTGCATTTGTTTAACACTGTTATTATGCATGATATGTAGTAATATAATATTTATTTATTTAAATCACATGTATATATTGAATACAATACAAATAGTGGATACCAATGGACCCCACGAGAAGTTATAGAATTGTACATGTTTTAGTTATAAATAACTGCGAGGGGCCCAGGACAATTCAATACGAATAGTAATTATTTTTCTTGTGTTTTGATTCATAATTTATTAAGTTTTTAATAAATACGAGAGAAAATAACAACAACCTAATGTAATATGTTTCATATGAATAACTGTCTTCTGATAATTCATTGTAAAACACATTTAGAATGCCTACTGGACTGCGCGAACATTTGGCCTACTAAGAGGAACCATAACTAGGTCGCAGTTGATTGTCCTATTAAAGAATAAGGTTATCATAAGAATATATAGTTATAGAATATATATATAACTTCATAACGTTTCATTTAACTAAATTTCAAAATTCATCATATTATTGATCAAACAACACTAGTAAACAAATCGATATTTCCTTCTACTATATGCTTTATACCACCGCATCACATAGTTATAATAATCACTTACTAAAAGTTCACTTCAAAATTATTCATTAATCACTGATAACATATAAATAAGCGATGCAACATTCAAGAACAAGTTACAACTAATATTTTGTTGATAATTTAATTAATTTATATATTTATATATTTTTTTATATATTCTCAACACTCGTGAGATTTCAGAATATAACGAGTGTATAAATAAATGATTTACTTACGTGGATAATGTGGTTACAATACATTTACCTAATTATGGAGAGAACGTGAGATAGGCACGTTTTGAAAAGAAGCCAACTTTTGCAATATTATTAGACATATTTGCCAAATTATAATTGCAACATCTATTACATCGCGAATTACATTAATCTGGAAAACGTACATGTACCTATTAGCTATGCATTTATCGAATCATTAAAATAGCGAATAACATGGTAATAAGCTACGTGGTGGATATAACGTAGACAATCGTTAACGAGAGAGATGTACACGCTAGCCCTCGTACGAATAATCAATATCTCTACGCGCATCTATTTTTATTATGTTTATTTGGTGGAGTCCTTTATCCCATCCAGGAACTTAGATAAAGTTTTCACTTATAACCATATATGGCTCTAATGTCCCTTCGAAGCCGCTCTCGTGTTAAGGCATTCATGGTTTTAACGAGAGCCGATCATTTATTTATACACAATTATATAAGATCACTTCTAAATAATATTTTAAGACCCATTTTATAAAATTAATTAATGGTCCGGACGAGGGTCGAGCCCGTGTCCTACTGCTTGTATGTCTGAAGCCTTAGACACTGAGCCACACAGGCAGTTATGTATCATTATATTTACAGGCGTTCATCATCAACGGAATAGCGAAGAGGCTGACTCTGGAACACTTCCGCACCGTGTACCCTCGCTTCCCCAAGATAGACGTTAGTGTACCATCTTAACATAACTCTAGGCACTCTTTAGGCACTCTTTAGGCACCCTTTAGGCACCCTTTAGACACTCTTAGCACTCTTAGGCACTCTTAGGCACCCTTTAGGCACCCTTTAGGCACTCTTAGGCACCCTTTAGGCACTCTTAGGCACTCTTAGGCACTCTTAGGCCGGCGAAACATATGATTATTTACACGGCGAAGATAGGAGTGATTTTTGTTTACTAAAAGTATGATAACTTCTAAAATAAATACGAGAATGAGTAAATTTTTTTAATTCTTATTAAATACATTTAAATCTATATATATAATATATATTAGGCCGGAGTGAAATTTTCACTTACAAAATGTACTATTAAATACCGATCTATACTGTGTAGTATTAAGTATGTTTATTGTAAACAATGATTTTTGTATTGATGTTTAATTTGGTGACAGTATATTTAATATCGACATAACCATACACATTTAAAATTATCAATGTTAAAATATACAAAATTCGCCATTTTTGAAAAAAAAAATATTTTAATATATATAATTTATTTATTATGCATCATTTTATAATAAACTTTTCAGGAATGCTTTTTAATATAGGTTAGTAGATACCTGTGTTTTTATTATATTTAATATAGCTTAATTACCGAGTTAGTAATATAATATCTAGTATATTCTACTAAGTTCAAAATATGACCTAATTAGGATTGAACCGGTGTCGTATTTAAAAAATACCCCTATTTAAAAAATACCCTTTTTAAATAATAAGGACATAAAAGTCCTTAATATATTTATTAAATATTAATAATATTAAATTTGAAATTAATTAAGGACGACATGTCCTTAATATATTTTGTAAACGTAATTTGAAATAAAATTAGATTAATATATATCTAATATATTTATATTTTAAAATGGTAACATTTTATAATTATATTATTGATATATTAATCTAATTAATTTATACGGATTAGTTATATTTATATACAAAAATACATAACTTAATATGTACATATTCAAAATAATATATACAAAATAATATTCATATCATATCATTATTATATGATGTGTTAAACATAGGCTGAGATAGTGAATATTTTATGTAGTATACACGAATTAGGCTGCTTAATAATAGTACGTTTAGACTTGTTCCCATATGTAAATAGCGTAGTGGTTGATTGACGGCGAGTCTTATTATTATAGTGTTTATTTAATAAATAAATCTGTATACATGTCAAATCTAATTCATATACTATATGATATAGGTATCCTAGTAATTAACTTTAATTGTAGATATGAATGATAATTTTTTTAAATAAGCTAATACAATATGCGCTGCAGTTAAGTACATCACGCATATTCAAATTTGACAAAATATACATATAAAAGTTTCCCAAAAGATATAAAAATGTAGTTATATCTTATTATAAATAATATATTTTATAAGGCAATAATAAATAATATATCTCATTATTTTATTATTTAAATTTGAGCTGAAAACGTAACAGAAATGTGTATTTTGCATGAAAATTATTAATTTTTAAAATGAATTAAATTATATATCTTATTTTAATTATATGGTATAACAACTATTGTATAATTTATAATATAATAGAGTAATACAAAATATTTCTAACTATATAATATAATAAATAATTATAATATTAATATCATTTTAATTAAAATTTAGCCTAACTATTATTATTAAAAGTATTATTAATATTACATGGGTCTACACATGATGATTATATGATTAGTAATACAATATATATATATATATATATATATATATATATATATATATATATATATATTTATATATATTAATTTTGTTATAGACTACTGCATTCTTTATTATACTATAATAAAAGTATATAATAATTTATGACTACAATAAAGAAACATCATATGTGTACAGGAGTAAACTTTGGGTACCTAATATATGGAGAGCTGCTTTTGATAATAAAATAAAAAGAATAGGATGCTATTTTCTATATAAACATGAGAATGTGCAGACTTTGCAAATCACTTTGACTATCAAGAATATATTAAAATTATATATATATATATATATATATATATATATATATTATTATTTGGTGGAGTCCATTTATCCCATCCAGGAACTTAGATGATGTTTCCACTTATAACCATATGGCTATCAAATTTCCCTTCGAATATGATCTCGTGTTAAGGCATCCATGGTTTTAACGAAAGCTGATCATTTATTTATATACAATTATATAAGATCACTTCTAATTATTATATGGATACATTTTAATGGTTAGAATCCATGTCCTACTGCTTAGCCAACTGAGCCACACAGCATTTTTATGTATATGTATATATTCCTCCCTTACCTCCTCCTTCTCCTCCTCCCCTCCTCATACTCATACTCCTCCTTCTCTTCCTCTTATTATTTCCCTACCCCTACCCCCATCCTCCTTCTCCTCCCTCTCCCCTCCCCTCTCTCACTCACTATCTCTCCCCCTCTCTCACTCACTCACTCCCCCTCTCTCACTCACTCTCCCTCCCCCTCCCCCTCCCCTCTCTCACTCACTCTCTCCCTCTCCATCTCTCCCTATCCCCCTCTCTCACTCACTCCCTCTCCCCCTCCCACTCTCTCACTCCCTCCCCTCTCTCACTCACTCTCCCTCTCCCCCTCTCTCACGCCCTCCCCCTCCCCCTCTCTCACTCACTCACTCTCTCTCCCTCTCTCACTCACTCCCTCTCCCTCACCCTCTCCCCCTCTCTCACTCTCTCACTCACTCTCTCCCTCTCCCTCACTCACTCCCTCTCCCTCTCCCTCTCCATATCCCTCTCCCTCTCTCACTCACTATCCCTCTCCCAATACATTAGATACAATGTTTATTCATAGTGTAATTAGTATATAAAATTGATTTATATTAATTTTGTACGATTACTATCTAATTATAATTTTGTTTTTAAATATTGTGATATTTGTAATGTTAATTAGTTTATTATTTTATTTCAAATTAATTATCTTTTACTTACAGAAAACATTTAATTTAAAAGAAAAACTAATGATAAATGAACTAATTGGTTTCTTTTCTCTTAAGATTAAAAAATAGAAAGTATACTTTATACTTTATAAAATATATTTAAAAATATGTCATCAATAAAATTATATGTATATCAAATAATTTATTTATTATTTCATCAATGCATATATTATGCAATACTAGTATATATAATTATTCAATATATAATAATAATGTTAACAACAATATAATTAATATGTATACAGATATCTATTAACATTTATATATCACTTATAATTTAATATATTTCTATAATAAAATCTAAAAAAAAACATATTTTTACCTTTTTTATTATTATTAAATGATAAATTACATATTGATTAATATTAATATAGTTTATTTTTTTAATATTATTAATGTAATTCATGGATAATAATAAATTAACTTTAAAATAACAGTTATATGTTGAGTTTATATGTAACTATTAGTTTATTACTTTGAATACAGTATTATATTTATCTTTAAATACAATATTTATATGATGATTAAAGGTATGATTTAACACTTTTATATATAATATATTTATATCCTATTATATAGTGATTATTAATATAAGTATAATATTTATTTAATGTATAATTACAATAAATAAAATATAGTATAATGCAAGTATTTGAAGTTTATAAAATCATTATTTATGCATATTTCAGATAAATTCTGCAACACTATTATCATGTTTGTTTATATTTTGCGTATCTAGGTCAAATAAATACCGTATGCAGGCTAGATAGGAAGCTGTACCGCTTGGATATATATAACTTATTTTAAAATCGTTATAAATATTTAAAATTTCATAGATAACAATTTGATAATAATATTCGATTACATATTTGTAAATATGATTGATTTTAAAAATTAATACAATAGAGAATTGTGTGTTTTATATTAATTTCATATTGATTCTGAAAACTTTTGATACTTGTACTTAAATTAATTTACAAAGATAATAGAATATCTAAGGGGTATTTTTTAAATAGGGGTATTTTTTAAATACAACACTGGTATCAAGGATATTATTTACCAAGGATAATAAAATCAAATATATTTGAAATAAATAATTATCCAATCAGATTTGATATGAATTTTAAATTCAAATAATTTGTATATGTAATATTTTTCATTTGACCTTATATCATTAAAACCTACTTTTATAAACACATTTATATATTGGTTATATTATATATTATTAGATTATATCTTTATAATTCAATATATTTAAAATAAATAACATTGCACATTAATTACATTCATAAATATCAATTTAAATATATTAATTATTATTAAAATCATAATATTATTTCAATATATTAGTATATTTAATATATTACATAAATATATTATTAGATTAAGTCTTTATAATTCAATATAATTAGATTAATTCTTTATAATTCTATATATTTAAAATTAATAAAATAGCACATTAATTACATTCATAAATATCAATTTAAATATATATATATTAAAATTATAATACTTTTAATTTTTTATATACCACATATTATATAATACTATTATAACATACTTTTAAATAATTTGATTATAAATATTGACTATAATTTAGGGCATTTTTATTATATTATTAAAAATTACAAACATCAGTTTTTTATATATTTTAATATAATTTTTATAAATACATTTCTTACTCTATATTATTACTATAACATATTATAAATATTAACATTATCATAGTATATCTATTATATAATTTATATTAAATATTAGAAATAAATTAAAATTAATATTTATTATATAATAAAAATAAAATGAGATTAGCGATTAAGCAAAGATTATAATGTACCATTTGATATTGATAAAAGAGAAGAAAACCTATGTATTGAAGATAGTAAATTTCTAGACGTCCAAAGTAAAAAACGAAGATATATGATAGGAAATATAATATGGAGTGAAGGAGGTTTATATATATTTTATATTAATTAGTATATAAATTTATAAATATAAGGTAAATAATAGTATATATATATATAATTATCTCAATAAATAATGTATAAATTATTTATTTTATTAGATCAACATCAAAGTCTTTCTCTTGAAATTCCATCTTCTTCTTCATCTATTATAAGTTAGTATAAATTATTAGATATTTCATATGTCATTTATAAATATTATATAACATAATTTTACAATTTTGTGCATTATCTGAAATAATATTACTTGTGAACAGCACTATCAATTGTGTAAATATTAAATTGTATAGTAACAAAGATTTTTCGAAGCAAAGATATAACACTCCATATTTCCGTAACTAGTTATTAATATTCATACATCCCACTGCTAGCAGTAGTATCAAAATCATTGAAATAGATTTAGTTTTGGTGCACTTTCTTTACAAAAATGTGTTCAATGCTATATTAAAATTACATACAATATAAATTAACCTTTACTCACCACATAGATATGTATAGAATTTAAAACCAACCTATCATATAGCTTTTTTATACCCAGTAAACAACAACATACATATTATGAACATATTTTGCATATACAAATATGAATATATTTTGCATATACAAATATGAACATATTTTGCATATAAAAATATGAACATAATATGCACATACAATTATGAAAATAATATGAACATACAAATAAATATTAATATGTTGTAAAAATCTAAATCTAAATTTCATACAAATAATTATTTCATTCACATATTCATAAGAATATGTTATCATACACATGATTATTAAATTATCATAATAATTTCAACATATTATGCGCATAATATGTTCATATCACACATATAATTTTCATAAAAATAATTATTAAACTAAACCCTAATAAACATATTGATTTAATTTTGTTCTCTATAATATTTATTAATATCAAAATAATATCTATAATATAATATAGATATTATTTATTTTATAAATTACATTGATAATATAATTTATTATCTTAATTTTATATACATTATGTAATTTGTTTTCATTAAAAATTAATTATATTATTATCATATTATGTAATGTAATATGTTGAAAAATTGTTAGATATATATTTTATAAATGTATATTCTAATTGTATTATTATTATATTAATTATATTATTGTAAATATATTGTTTCATATATTCATATCATTAAATTTTCAATTTCAATAGATAAAAGCAGTGATATTAATATTATGAATATTATATTGAATTATAATTGAAAATATTATGGTAATATTTTCACCATTGATATATATTTCTATTATTTTAAAATATTATAAATATTCATTATAAATATTTTTCAAATCCTATATTAAATGTATTTAATGATTTGTAGTGAACATATTATGTGCAATAATTTATGTTGTTGTTTACTGGGTATATTAGAAATGAATAGTAAGTTTTCATCATATATATAATAATTTAAAAACAAATTATGTTACATTTTAAAAGTGTATAGTTAGATACTAATTTACATTATTAAACAACACATAGTTATGAAAATTGACCCTATATTGTTCAAATATATAATTAAATCTAATTACAGGATTTCGCGTGAGTGTTATATTTTTCCTTAGAAAAATCTTTGATAGTAATATAACAATTATATATTTATTACAATAAATAATTAATATTAGTATTTATTTTATGTTATTATAATAAAATTAAACATAATATATTATTTATATTAAATATATTCTATATGATTATGATTACTTGATATTAATATAAATTAAAACTTATAATGTATAATATATTAGATATACCTGATGAACATATCGCTGAAGACCATACCATTGACGATACCGATACTGATATTCACGAATTAACCTGTAATGAAGGTAATAAATATAAATACATAGTAAATATTTAATAATTAATAATATAATATAATATTAATACAAAATCAAATATAGATTTTTATTTACTTATCTCAAATAATGTTAACTAATTAATTAGAAATATTTTGAATATTATATATATATATTGACAAATTTTCTATAGGTATGTCAACTTCACATGCTAGAATTACCATTCAAAAGATTATTTTTATTAAAAATGTAGTATATAAAAGCATTTCAATAAATGCATATTATGCCCATTCGGAAAATATCATTATATCGATGATATCAAATAATGATATTAATATAAGAAGAATGGGCATAAAATACATATTACTTGCGAGAAATATGGAAGAAAATGTACTATTCCAACATTGAATTTTTATGCTGACGAATATTATAAACTGATTGATTTCGATTATATACTTGAACCAATTTTTACTAAATATATATGTACTAATACTTTAGAAAAATACCTTGAAGATGACTTCCCTCCATTTAAATATTCATATCCATGTCATTCACAAGCCGTTGAAAGAAGAATAAAGGATGTCACTGCTTCTTCTCTCCGATTATCAGGAAGTGATGCAAGAGACGGAATGATATTCAATGCAATAACTTCCAGAATAATAATGCCTAGCTTTGAATCTAAAAAATATTTTAATATGGAATATTAATTATTTTGTTTATCATATTTATCATAATTATTATTTAAAATAAATAAATATATAAATATGTTTTTTGATGTGTATACAGTTAATATACTATATTTTAATCAAATTATATAATGTATTATATAATGTATTATCAAATAGTATCAATAATGCTAAATTAATTTAATTTAAATCATGTAATCATTAATAAATTATTTATTTATTCAATATATTTGTTTTACATAATTAGGTAATACAAATTATATGATAATTAACTTTATTTAATGGCTAATTTACAATACAAATGGAATAATAAATATGGTATAAAATAACTTATATTCTTTAAGCATAATTTGAAGCAATGGTTAATAATTAATTAATAGTTAACTAAATATATTATGTATTACCAAGAGCGCTCATATAGTTGAAATACAGCATATGATAACCAGTGATCTAGTGTAGAGAGAATTTGTTAGTTTAGTTAGTTTGGTGTTTTCATAACACTGTACACATTATAATATATATAAATAATTATTTACATAAATATATATTACCATTTCATACGCGATCTTAAATCTGTATGAAATCACCACCCACAAAATCACTGGTATTCTACAATACTATCTTTATTAACATTTTTAGATTATTAACAATTCTAAATTTTATAATACACAAATTATTGGTATCCTATTGCTATTATAATTTACTGGACGTATACTTGTATAATGCATATTTAATGCATATATATGAAATATATATTATTATAGTAATAAAGTATATATGTTGTTATAATGCTACTTACTTTTGTAATAGAAATATGTAGGGAGAGTAAATTATAAATAATATCATTTATAAAAATTTAAAATATTTAAAATTAGAATCGCGTAAGTGCTCTAAGCTAAATTGGCAGTACCAATATATGGTATAATTGCGTATACATTGTATATGTTTATATAATATATTAGTAATATAAATTCTACTAATTTATGTTTTATATTTATTCCAAATATTATTTGTTATACTTTATTCAATAATATAAACTTGTATTTACATATACTATATGATATAGTGAGTAACATTATAGTAGCGTATGTATTATTATTTTTGTAATAAAATATATTTATTAAAAAAATAAAATACATTATAATATTATAACTCAATCATTATAAGTTACTTATAAGTATTATAATAATTATTATAATTATTATATTATTTGTATTTACTTATATTAAATGTTATTCAAATTTATGTTTTCAATTATTGTTTTAATTATCAAATTTATATTATGATTAAAATAATATTATTGTTGGAGTATTATAAAATATATTATAAAAGCATTTAATTAATTTAGTAAATGAATAAAACTATAAATGATTTACAATTTTTTAAATTTGAAATAAAAATATATATTATATACTTAATTAAATTCATGCACGATTAATTTCATATCATAATATATCATATAACTAAAATAAAAATAACTAACCACAAATTATTCGTGTAGTATATTGCCATGCTATATATTTATTTGAAACAAGAAATTTAATAATATATTCATGGATTTGTTTGGAATATTTATTGTAAACAAATATTTGAAATAAATTTATAAACAAAGATAATTAATAATTCTGTATTATATATAACGAAACATTAAGCTGGCGGTGTCATTAAATTATAATAAAATAATTCTTTGAAGTATCATAATCATAAAAATATAACTTAATTTATAAGATTTATACCCATTTATAATATAAATTTAATAATAAATTAAAATAGATTATATCAAAATAATTTAAATTATATTAAAATAAAAGATAATTTTGATTGACACATATTTGAATATGAAATACATAGTAAAATTCACTCCGCGCTAATATATATATATATATATATATATATATATTTATATATATATATATATATATATATATATATATATATATTAAGTTATAGAATTATATGACGATGAGAATGAAATCTACAAAACACTGATTTTAAAATACTTTAAAAATAATAAATAATTAAGTTCTGAAATATTCATATACATTTATTGAGTAGATCAAAAGTTATGGATGTTGGAAGAATAAAAATTAAGTTTAATAATAATGAGCAGTAATATCAGTTCTAGAATACTATTGTATTTGTAAATGGTTATTTATGAACATTTATTTATAAACACTTCTTGTTACTTTTATGCAATAAACACTATCTCATTTTAAAGATAATATGTTAAATTTACTGATTTTTAAAAATAGTTTATTAAATTTAATAATTGTTATATAATATAATTTTTAGATAATATATGTATACAAAATATATTTATTTCCGACATGATATATTTCGCGGGTCCTTCATACAGCAATGATATCTGGTGTTTTATTTCACAATCACACCACGTCAATGCTTAGTGTACAATCATATCGATGATACCATTTTTGATATTATTATTAACAACTATCAGCTATATGTTATGCTTTCTATAAATTAAATAGTATCCATGTATCGCCGCATTTAATAATAAATATACGTTACTTTATAGTAGGGTTGATTGGGTTTTTTCATTTGGTTTTTTCAACTAGTTTTTTTCGGTTTTTTAGGTTTTTTCAGTATAATTATAAATAAATATATTTTCATAACAATAATTAATATTTTGATATTAAATTTTTACTTATATAATTTTATTTACATAAATAATTTGCAAAGTTAATCAGGAAGTATTTCAAAATCCTTGTTAAAATAAAAAAAATCTTATATTTATATTAATATATGTTTATATAAAATATTTAATAAAATTAATAATCTTTTAATAAGAGTTTTTATAAATATATATTTAATAAATATTATTTATATATATTTTCTTTTATATCATATAAATCTGTTTGAAGATAAAAGATTATTTAATAAATAATATTTATCATAATAAAACAACATATTTTTTTATTATTAATTATATGATAATATTATCAATAATCTATTATTAATAATTAATAATTAATAATTTATTATTATAATAGTTTCTCTTTGATGATTGTAATTTAAATAAAAAAAACTTTGATTTTGTTATATATATAATTTAAAAAATTATATATTTTTAATTTATTATTATATTTAAATATAAATTTATTTGAAAATTCATGTATAAATAGATAGGAAAAATATAAGTCCACTAAAAAAAATAGAACTGATATTCTATTCATTCAATTGATCTAATTTTTTTTGTAATGTATTGATAACATATACATGCATAGGAAAATAGAAAGTTATTTTTAATATTATTATTTATTATATTATATATATCTAAATTAAAAATTAGCGATACTAAAATGATGGTATTTATATAGAAATTATCATTTTATACAATGAATTCTATACATTTTATTAATTATCTCTCTATTTTACTTTTCACATAATTAATTCTATATAAAGCAAAAAAAATTAATATTATAATTATAATTGTTTATGTTCTAAAATCTATAATATGTTCTATATTTTTGAATGCACATACCTAGCGCAAAATAATTATTCTGAGAAAACAGCGTTTGAAGTTTGACAGCATAAAAATGTAATATTGAATAGTATATAATATAGCATTATCGTATCGTCATAAAACACATTTTTATGCCATTTATAGACTGAATTCATGTCTAATATTTTTACAGATACTAAAAAACACTACAATAAGTATTATTATGTAATAAAACAATATATAAAAAATAAATTATCATCACTTTAAATGTGCCCCCTAAGGGGATAATACACACCTTGTTTTAGTGAACATAATTTGTTATTTAACATTTTTTTTATTTCATAATACTATTCTATTATTTGTTTTTTATTATCTGTAAAAAAATTATTTATGAAAACAGTCTAGAAATAACATAAAAAGTGGTTTATATATATTCATTATATATTATATACAATGTATTCATATATATTTAAATGCTGTTTTCTCAGAATAATTATTTCGCGTTAGGTAGGTGTGTATAAACGTAGGTATAACAAAAACTATTATATGTATTCTACTAATTTTTATTTAAATAAAGTATATATAAATACCATTACAGCAGACATTTTCTAAATTTGTATGTGCATAATTGCAAAAAATAACAATTTCCATAGAAATTCAGTAAATTAAAAAATTTAAATATGTGCATATATATATATATATATATGTTATATAATATATATATTATAAAAAAGATGTCCTGTAATATCATGTGTATACATTTAATGAATAGAATATAAAAAAAATTAGCTCAATTCAATTAATAAAATTCCGCGCGCCTAGTTTTGTGTAGACCCATTATTTTCTATATCTATACATAGAGGCAGGCTTCGTGTAACATCCATTTAAAGTATAAGTTTACAGATATAAAAATCATATCTAAATCAAATCTATTATAACAAAGTTTTTTCTCAATAATATTAAATTCACTATAGATATTCTAAAATGTTAACTAAATATACAATCAAACTAAACATATGTGTACATCGTACTAAAAATATATTTTTTTTAAATTCCTATCTTTTTATGCAATAATATATTAATGAAAAAAGTATATTTCATTGAAATATTATATTTTTGAAAAAACCGGATAAAAACTCAAAAAACCGTGTTTAATGGTTTTAACGAAAAAACCCAAAAAACCGCCAACCCTGCTTTCTAGTATTCGTAGTACGTGTATACTAGAAGTGCATTAATCAATAATTATTAAAAAATCTATTCACTCTAGAGTCTAGAGTCTCTAAGTAAATAAGTACTCAAAGCGTTTTTCGTAACGCTTGCTAACTTGGTACATTGGTATGTTACAAAAAACGCACCCTAAATGACATTCACAATTTGTAAGCCACACATATACTACTAGTATATCTAATACTGAAGCGCATCGGTAGCGAGTATAATACATGACTCATCACCACCGCCATCGCTTAACTATGACTCATCATCGCTTAACTATGACTCATCACCGCTTAACCATGACTCACCGCCGCTTAACTATGACTCATCACGGCTTAACTATGACTCATCATCGCTTAACTATGACTCATCATCGCTTAACTATGACTCACCATCGCTTAACTATGACTCATCACGCTTAACTATGACTTATCACACCCGCCACACAGAAGATAGAGGTCACCGAAGAGGAGAGAAGCCTGTCCATCAATCTGTCGCACTACATGAACCCATCTCCTTATATCGTATACGACGTTAGTGGTTTAGGTAGCTGCGACAGTCGACGCAGCCATCGATATCCTGTCGTAACTCCGCCCCTATTATAAACAGACACGCCCACCGTAAATACATTAACGCCTCGTTTATAACTTATCCCTCCCTAACATCCCTATTATAATAGCACCATGTCCACCCTTTATACCCCCCACCCCCAGAATACATCTCTACCGAGGGTGTTCCGTCTGTTCAGAGGTATCGGTCTTAGACATCTGGTCGTGGTGAACAAGAAGAATATGGTTTGTAAGCCAAAGTTCCAAAGCATTAGTAAACTGCCACCATCGCGAATAATATTGCGTCATCGGGTTTAGATTATCTGTGGGAGGGACTACATGATAATACACGTGTACACTGTAATACGTACTAGGTTCTAGTTCACCATAAACTATAAAACCTATACCAAAATGTTTGTTATTCAATAATCTATAAGTTGCAGACCAGGTGTTATACGTCTATGAAAATCACTCCACCTTAATGTACATGGGCGATGCTAATAGATAGGAATACCTTCTATAGTTGTGTCATTGTTAATGCTATTGATCTTCACATAATCACTGGTGTCTGTGTCTTATTAGTAACGTCCATTGTTATATAGTGGTTTACTATTTCATGTGTGTATGATGATTAATAATAATATATTATAGTTAATATAATAATATAGTTCATTGTTTTACTACATGTTCTTATGATAACATAATGTACACGAGTGATGAATTAATCGACTGGCTGTATACCATTCAGTAGATGATATTCCCTTATTTATTATGTTAAATTTTAAAAAATGCACCTTAATTTGTTATGGTATATATCTATATATATATATATATCTAAATATACATCTAAATCAAGAAAAACATGTTGTTTACATTTTGTTGAGATATTTTCAAAATATAGATTATTATGTTTAAAATTTCATTATATATAAATCATATTTATACGTAAAATAAAATTACCAATTTAAAATCTTTAAATAAATAATAATAATAATAATAATAATAATGTTACAATAAATATAATTTAATTATTTAATAATTGTCGTAATTTATGAATATATGATCGTTTTTAGAATTTAAAAACTAAAATATTTCATATTTATTTATGTATTTAAGTAATTCATCAGGGTGAGCTGTATTAGCCATCATCAGCCACACATTAAGAACTTATATACATTATTAGCCCTCATATGCCTTGTTATATACCCAAGTTTTGCATTCCACATTTCATTTAATTATTTCTTATGTGCTACTTATTATTATTTGTATAATATTATTATTCTCTATTATTAATTAATTTTAAATCAATATGTCCTCAACTAATAAGAGTATAAAATCGATGAAGTATATATGTTTAAATATTTATATATAATAATTAGAATACATATTTTTTAATTATAATATATTCTATTTAAAATTTTCTTTATATAGATTTTTATCAAATATGTTATTTATATATATATATATATATTTATATACAAATTTCCAAATGAAATAAATTTGTGTAAATAAGTATACAAATACAATAATTTATTTGTGTTGTAATATTTATTCAATTTATTCAGAATAATTATTTTCACCAATTTCACTCAAACATTAATATTTAATATTTCTTTAAATTAATTAACAATTTCAGTAAATATGGATAATACATCATTTCATTGTAATATGTTATTTTTATACAACATTAATTATTGTTTAATTTATACTACTTTTGATCTTTTAATTTTAAAATAATAATATTTTATTAATAAAACTAGAAAATATATCATTTCATTATAATATATTATTTTTATACAATATTAATTATTGTTTAATTTATATTACTTTTGATCTTTTAATTTTAAAATAATAATATTTTATTAATAAATCTAGAAAATACATCATTTCATTGTAATATGTTATTTTTATACAACATTAATTATTATTTAATTTATACTACTTTTGATCTTTTAATTTTAAAATAATAATATTTTATTATTAAAACTAAAATTATCTTTCATATTGCAAAATATCGATAACGAAAAAGTTATATTCATCCCATGTTAACATCTATTAACATGGACCTGTATCGCTGTACCCCTATGAAGGTCACCCACTTTAAACAATACATTACATGCCCACATACTGTATGATACTAGATCCACATCGCTATGTATTCGTCACTATCCGCCCAGCTTATAATGAACTTAAACACTACACTACACTAAAGTAGTATGTACATGTAATAATGATAATGATACAAGCTCTTAACCACTCCCCCTCACCTCAGGTGATCGGTATAGTAACGAGGAAAGACCTTGCCAGGTATAAGAGTGAGGACCAAGGTATGGAGGAGTTGCTGATGTCATCCAGTTAAACCACTAGCATCAACATCATCATCATTATCAACATCATCATCATCCGTATTATATACCTCAACATTGTTTATTCATGTTTTTTATTAAAGATATACATCATTAGCCTATTGAATTATTTCATTGTAGCACGGATCGATAATATACATATACACGAAGATAGTAGAATGATCAAAGTAGTATTATTAATAGTAATAATAGTATTGGTGGCGATCAAAGTAATACGAATACTAATAATAGTAACGAATAATAAAAAATATAGTCAACAAATTCATAAATAAAAATAAAAAGCTGCTGCTGCGAAAGGTAAAAAATTGCGAAACAATCGTGATAAAGTTGTGTTCTAAACTTGTAAACTTGTAATATTGTCGTTGAGTGTGTGGGTGTGGTAGGTGTTAGTTAATCGGGTAGTCTTCGTACTCCCTGGTCTGGCGTATGTTCAGAGTTTCAACGGGGAAGGCTGTCAATCAAGAGTTTGGCTTTAGAGTTCATATTACGCTTATTTTTATAATATTATTTTTTTACAATATTTATAATTACATATTTATCGAATATTTTTATTTTTATAATATTTTATTTTTACAATATTTTTAATTACATATTTATCTAATACTAGATATATTACACTGTTCATGATTATAATATCTTTTTTTTTCAATATCGGAAATATGTCTACTATTTTCGAGTATTCAATAGTAAATAGTAATCAATGTATGTAAGATGTTCATGGTGACACCTAGTGGGTGAAGGTGACACTAACCGCTCAGATTGTCCATACTACGAGACATCTGATACTTGCGGCCACCACTAGGGGTAGGCTGCGAAGGTATTCTGTAGAGCGGATCCAGCGTAGAACTCGACGAGAAGCGCACCTGAGGGATTACAGCACCGGTGTGCTGTTGCTGTTGGTGTGGGGGTGGTAGTAGAGGTAGAGGTATGCTGGGGGTGTGGGGGTAGTGGTAGAGGTATGATGGGGGGGAGACAGTGGTAGAGGTATACTGATGTTGCTACTGTAATGTTGTGGGACGTGCTAGCAGTAGAGATTAAATCTTTACATAATTAAAGGAATTCCTTATAACATAAGGACATTTTATAATCTTTCATTATATATTATGTAGAATTAAAAAAAATGAATTATAAAATAGATTATATTTTAGATCTTTATATTGATAATACTAGTTTATCAAGAATTGTTAGTAATATTTATAAAATTACTACAGCTATCTTCTATTAGGATATTGAATTATATAGACTAAATACTATTAATGTATTCCTAAGAGTGAGTTATAGAATATAGATAATAGAAATATGCAGCAATAATTTTAGAACGTAATATTGACCAATGCAAATATCTAAGTAATTAGGTAATGATAGGTTATATTTTATACATAATTCTAAATGTTTGATATTATATCATAGTTACAAGTTAGTATATGTATAGTTTATTTTGAATTATATATTGTTATAACTTTTATAAATAATATTTTTCATATTCTTGTAGAATATTAAAAATATATTTATATATATATTAAACATCATAATTTCGTTGATGTATATTTAATAGATTTTCTAAATACGAACATTAATAGACTACATCACATATATATATATTAGTTGGAGTGAATTTTGAAATAATTATGGCCGTCTGGTTTTGTCTCGCGATAGTGATGTAACGTTATATGTGGAATTCAATAATGTGAATAAATTCACATTTAATGTTATATATATTTTAAGGGGTATTTTGTTAGCAATTGACTACCACTATTATTTTTTGCGCACAAAAAAATCGGATTTTTTAATAATCAATTATTTATATACATAATCTTATTTATATATTCATATAGATGTATTCGATTAGATTTGTTCATATACAATGGAAAATAAAATAATTTTTGCTGAAACTTTCAAATCCTTAAAATAAGCGTTAATACGCAGGGTGTGTAATGTAGGGGCGCTGCAACAGGGGGACGGGGGGATATGTCCCCCCCCCACTTTAAAATCTAGGGGGACCTCCTCTGTATTGGTCCCCCCCCCACTTTTACGACACAATGTATTGTGTTGGTTGGTACATACACACCAGCGCCCATATGTACAGTAAACATGCAGGCCTGTCACACCGATGCATTATGGGAATCAGTCTAACCATCATAGTAATGGTGCCGCCCCCGCCGGTAGTGTCTGTCTCGAGGATAGCTCCGAATGGTGACTCATTGACGACGTAGTCTTGTCTGACTTGATAGGCGGGCACTTGGGGTACAGGTGCGGTCTGGTATTCTGCGTAGGGTGGGGTGTCATAAGTGATAAGGGGTGGGGGGGATAAATGATAGGGGGTAGGGGGGTAAGTGATAAGGGGTAGGGTGGTATTAGTGCGATACAATAATGTAAATCTTCTAATAAATATTATTATTATTGATATGTTCATGATGGGCGAAGGTGTAAGTGTGATCGATGTGTGGTGTATTGTGCAATGTGAAGTGGACATCGATGTTGATATTGCTTTGTTGTTGTGATTGTGATGTATAGGTATAGGTATTGGTGTAGGTGTAGGTATAGGTGTAGGTATAGGTGTAGGTGTAGGTGTAGGTGTAGGTATAGGTGTAGGTGTAGGTGTAGGTATAGGTATAGGTGTAGGTGTAGGTGTAGGTGTAGGTGTAGGTGTAGGTATAGGTGTAGGTATAGGTGTAGGTGTAGGTGTAGGTGTAGGTGTAGGTGTAGGTATAGGTGTAGGTATAGGTGTAGGTGTAGGTGTAGGTGTAGGTGTAGGTGTAGGTGTAGGTGTAGGTGTAGGTGTAGGTGTAGGTGTAGGTATAGGTGTAGGTATAGGTGTAGGTGTAGGTATAGGTGTAGGTGTAGGTGTAGGTGTAGGTGTAGGTATAGGTGTAGGTATAGGTGTAGGTGTAGGTATAGGTGTAGGTGTAGGTGTAGGTGTAGGTGTAGGTGTAGGTGTAGGTATAGGTGTAGGTATAGGTGTGTGTAGGTATAGGTATAGGTGTAGGTGTAGGTGTAGGTGTAGGTGTAGGTATAGGTGTAGGTGTAGGTGTAGGTGTAGGTGTAGGTGTAGGTGTAGGTATAGGTGTAGGTATAGGTACTGCCTAATGTAGTCTGTGTACGATAATTACATTCCTATTGAACTTGTTTAGTTCACTATTGCCATTACACATTATGTAATATGTATATTGTGTATTAGTAATAGATATCAGGGATATATATTTATTATAAATTATACACATTTACTACATATAAGTATTTACGATAATAATGTTTGAAAATTATTTAAATATTATATCATGTTTAGTAATTATATCATGAGAAATTTAATTTCTGATAATTGTTTTTGCATATATTCTAATTCATTATTGATAAGTAATTAGAATATTCAATAATTTAATGTATATACAAATATTTAATAAATGTAGATTCTCAAAGAAAGTAAGATTAAAATAAAATTTGAATAACATGGTGAAATATAAATCCTTGATATTATCTTAGCTCATCAATAATATAACCCGAATTATAACTTCAAATAATATAATTAAATTTTACATAATAAAATAATAATTATAAATGTATAATTCTTATTAAAATTAATAAAAAAAAATATAATATATGAATTATATTAAATGGAATTATTTTAAATTCATTATATTTAACTTTCACCTTAATAATTGTGTACTGAGAAAATTATATTAATGACATAGCAACTTTTAGAATTATTAGTTTTTAAGAATTAAATATAAAAGTAACTATTTAAAAAAATATCAAATATATGAATACTCAATAATAAATAAAATCTAGGGAAAACTATTGAGTTTATTTTACAATATCATTTAGTATAAATTAATATTATTTGAAGAAGAGGACGACTACTAAAAAATATTTTGTGAAACTTTTATTTTAATTTAAATGATTTTATCGTATGGCCAGGAGTAAATATTTAATTTGATATGCTAAACAATGCATAATATCATTTTTAAATTATTGATTTCAATATGATTATATTATTATTATAATATAATTTAATACACATTATGTTATTTGGAATATCGACATAAATAATAAAGAAAATCATCTGCCAATTCGAATATAATTTATATATAAATGCGTTTGTTTTATATTTTGCATTATAATTTTTAAAATAAATAAATATCTTTGCGAACATTGAAATATACCCTTGATATACCATTGAAAAGTAACTACTTCGCAATACAAAATGACCACTGCAGAGATATAGAGCAGATATTCTATCCTTGCTTGTATATATCAATATATCTGTTCGTGATATCATCGTCAATCATTTCCATTGAATCTATTTAAAATAATGAACTGATATATTCTTTAAATTATCTATAGGTTCGCTATCATTCGCTCATAATCAATAAGTATTATATAATCTTATTCTAATTAAATCAATATATATTATATTTATATATTTTTTAGATCAAAAAATAATTTATATTCAAATTAGAAAAGCATATAACAACGTGGCGTGCTATAAAACTGATAATTATTAATAATATTCTATCATATAAATATAATAGTAACACAATATTTAGTTATTTAACGTCTGGTCGCGCATAGATTACGCGGAAAACTGGCTGGTGTATTCTTACAAATTCAATGTTTTTTATTATTTACTTATAAGATAATGTTTTAATATTACTTAATTAACAATTTTTTTTTATAATTTTGAACAAAAGAGAAGTATAAATTCCTATTTAAAGTTAGCTGAAAACGATCAAATTAACATGGGATAGATATACAAATAATAAATATTCGGATCGGGTCGGAAACCTTCGAGTCTGTTGAACGTAGAGAAAGTCTGCATTCCGTTAGGCTGGCTGAATGCCGCCTGCATCGGTTGCGGAGGGGGCTGGTTCACCTGGTGGGTGCTGATGGTACTACTCGCCGCCATATTGTTGTTGGTGGCGCCACTAGTACTGCCACCGTCCACTGCGCTGTAGTGATTCGGTGACAGGGTGTTGTTACTCTGCCCCTGCTGCTGCTGCTGTTGTTGCTGGTAGTACATCGTGGTGGTGGTCTGTTGTTATGTAATCATCGTTATGTAATCATCATTACGGTAATCATTACGTAATGTTTTAGATAATGTATAAGTAATCATTATCTTATACATTACCCGTATACCTTTGACTATAATCAATAGGTAATCATTAATCATTAATCGGCCGTTGAGTTTACAGCCGTGTAATTATTGCATACTCGCAAGGCAATCAATACGTTATTATTGCCTAATTATTGCATAATCATTGCATAATCATTGCTTAATTGTTGCATCATTATTGCATAATTATTGCATAATCATTGCATAATAATTGCCTACTTATTGCATAATCATTGCATAATCATTGCATAATTATTGCATAATCATTGCCTAATTATTGCATAATCATTGCATAATTATTGCATAATTATTGGATAATTGGTACTTGGATTAAGAGTGACTCTCTATTAATACAGTGTATACTATTAATGTAAGTATTAATACAGTGTATTAACAGTGTATACACGGTAAATAGTAGAGGTGACATTGTAAATAGAACTGTATCATATAGTTAAAGTGTATATAGAATAATCGCCGAGCTATCAATTATTAAGAGTGAAGAATATTTAAAGTTAATATATATATACATATATTCAAGAATATAATATTCTCAAATTCATAAATGCGATAATTGTATAAATCTAACACGGCCATTCTGTAATAAGAACAGATCTGAACATATCTCGAGATACGCTCTTCTACACTAAGGATACGATATCAATGACTTTACTTTAAACTCTACTACAAGATACACCGAGATACACTCTAATTCTCTAACTATAATGCTATATAATAAAGTGTAGGTATACGTAACTTCAAGATGTAAAATGTAACTTCAAACCTCTTTGGTTTCTGTTTGCATGTGATTATTAGAAGCATTCTGATTGGCAGAAGGTTCAAGTTTTGCTTCGATCCTGATTTCGTCCGTGTGCAGTCCTCCATTCTATATTGAAGGTCACGCATGAATACACGTGTATATAGATACACTTATGAACACATGTATACACACATACACACACCTATGAATGCAGGCATATACACGTACTTATATACAAGATTATTAAAACAAGGAAAACCATATTAAATATAAAGACAACTTTTTTGTGGTTTATATTTTCGAATATATGACGAAATATAATCGCTCGATTATAATTTATTCGAAAAAATATTAACTTAACGGTTTTAATAATACATATATATATAATCATAATGTAAGGTTAATTACAAATACTAATGTTCTTTATAATTAATCGAACCGAATAATGTTGATCCATACGAGAGCTGAGAGCGTGGATCGACTGAAACATTTATTAGAACAATAGATTATGAAATGTACGCGAAATGTACGCACGGGTGGTCACCTTTACGTGATGCTATTTTAGTGTCCTCAGACGTAGAATTTCATATTAAATATTAAATTGTTTATAAATTATATATATATATATATATACATATATATATTTATATATAATATATTATTTAATTACTTTTTTAAATAACTTTAAATAAACTTACTATGATTTAAAATAATTTGTTATCAATCTAATAATATTAATAATATAATATTGATAACAAAGAAACGAGTGCATAATAGCTTATTATCAGTGTACAGTGCACTAACATTAGTATCAGAGTCACTGTCGTTTCCGTCAACCACGTCTAAATACGTTTCTTGGATGACTTGCTTCTTCTCAAAGTGGCTGTACAAAATGTGATGTGAAGCATTTATGTAATAAGCAATAGGGCAACCAGATTTAGTTAGACAATATAGACTCTTATTGATAATAAATCAGAGATCATCGAATTCTCAACCAAAAGTATAGGTTAAAAGAAGAAATATTCTATTAAAAAAGCAGGTAAGTAAGGTATACTAACTAAATAATCAATAAACGTATAATAAATGGTTAATAAATGTACGCGCACTACATATGATTACGAATAGTTAAGCGAAGTGATTATTGTTAATGAAGTGAAGTTATCAGCTGAACTTAGAGGTCAACGATAATGATGAACATCCTGTGTATGGTACTAACAGGGGATGGAGAGGCTGCAGTGTTTGCTTGTAAACTGTAAACGGGTAGTAGTAATTTGTAGTTGTTTTCCGTGTAATGTGTACTGTTATTTATAATATTGTATATAATGAATATATATATATATATATATGTATATATATTTATGATGAGAAGATATGCATTAATGCATATCTTATCATCATCATAATTTGTATACAGAAATAGTATTAATGTACAAAGAGCAAACAGATTTATATTGAAGGATTCAATTACAATTTTATATAAATTTATTATAAACAACATAATTACATAATATTATTTTAATCATAAGCAATATTCAATAGAATAGATGACATTCACAATTTAAGTATTATATATATATATTTCTAAATATAAATATTATCATTAAGTAATTATTAATTAATTCGATTTAATATAAATAATGTATAATGAAATATTGTTCTTAGTATACATTTATAGATGTTAAAAATATGTATTTCATTAGTATATTATAACATTTACAAATGTTAACATATCCCGATAGTGAATGCAATTATATCCAGTACATCTCCTTACTTGTATTCTTTAAAAACATTTACTTGACTTTTGAATGATATTATCGTATTGCATTATGGTAATATCATATTGTATTTAATATCAAATCAAAGCAACAACTCATTTTTAAATTAGTGATTTATATATGTTTATATCCAACTTGAGTACAATTATAGTAAACATTGTCCACTTATTGATTAGAATGGTGTCACAAATGGTATAGAAAAATATCTTCGATATAAATAGTTTTATAAATAAATTTGAATTTTGAATTACGTATTTATAAGGTTAGAAAGGTGTTAATGTATTCGCTACTGTGGACATTAATATAGGCACTACTGAAGGCACTATTGTATTGGTTACTGTGGGTGCTACTGTAGATATGTATGTGGACTCTAATGAATGTGCTATTGAATGTGCTACTGTGGGTGCTAATGTATTCGCTACTGTGGACATTAATATAGGCACTACTGAAGGCACTATTGTATTGGTTACTGTGGGTGCTACTGTAGATATGTATGTGGACTCTAATGAATGTGCTATTGAATGTGCTACTGTGGGTGCTAATGTATTCGCTACTGTGGACATTAATATAGGCACTACTGAAGGCACTATTGTATTGGTTACTGTGGGTGCTACTGTAGATATGTATGTGGACTCTAATGAATGTGCTATTGAATGTGCTACTGTGGGTGCTAATGTATTCGCTACTGTGGACATTAATATAGGCACTACTGAAGGCACTATTGTATTGGTTACTGTGGGTGCTACTGTAGATATGTATGTGGACTCTAATGAATGTGCTATTGAATGTGCTACTGTGGGTGCTAATGTATTCGCTACTGTGGACATTAATATAGGCACTACTGAAGGCACTATTGTATTGGTTACTGTGGGTGCTACTGTAGATATGTATGTGGACTCTAATGAATGTGCTATTGAATGTGCTACTGTGGGTGCTAATGTATTCGCTACTGTGGACATTAATATAGGCACTACTGAAGGCACTATTGTATTGGTTACTGTGGGTGCTACTGTAGATATGTATGTGGACTCTAATGAATGTGCTATTGAATGTGCTACTGTGGGTGCTAATGTATTCGCTACTGTGGACATTAATATAGGCACTACTGAAGGCACTATTGTATTGGTTACTGTGGGTGCTACTGTAGATATGTATGTGGACTCTAATGAATGTGCTATTGAATGTGCTACTGTGGGTGCTAATGTATTCGCTACTGTGGACATTAATATAGGCACTACTGAAGGCACTATTGTATTGGTTACTGTGGGTGCTACTGTAGATATGTATGTGGACTCTAATGAATGTGCTATTGAATGTGCTACTGTGGGTGCTAATGTATTCGCTACTGTGGACATTAATATAGGCACTACTGAAGGCACTATTGTATTGGTTACTGTGGGTGCTACTGTAGATATGTATGTGGACTCTAATGAATGTGCTATTGAATGTGCTACTGTGGGTGCTAATGTATTCGCTACTGTGGACATTAATATAGGCACTACTGAAGGCACTATTGTATTGGTTACTGTGGGTGCTACTGTAGATATGTATGTGGACTCTAATGAATGTGCTATTGAATGTGCTACTGTGGGTGCTATTGAAGACACTACCATAGGCGCTACTGTGGATGTTACTGTAGGCGCTACTAACCAGCGTACTGTTTACGATACCACGAGGAGCAGCACCAACAACAACAACAGAACAACAACAAAGCTATCAGCACCAGTATGGCTATGATGATCAGAGCCGCTAGTATCGGGTTCACCCAGAAGCCGTCCCAGTGGGCATACGATAACTGTAGTAGTGATGGGGTGGGGGTAGGGGTAGGGGTGGTAGTAGGGGAGGTAGTAGTAGTCACAGTAGTTGTGATGGCAGTAGTAGTGGGGGTGGGGGTAGGGGTAGGGGTAGTAGAGGTGGTGGTAGTAATAGTGGGGGTAGTAGTAGTAGTGGGGGTGGAGGTAGGGGTGGGGGTAGGCCCTACCCGGTAGGGGTAGGGGTAGTAGAGGTGGTGGTAGTAATAGTGGGGGTGGTAGTATTAGTGGGGGTGGGCGGTAGGGGTGGGCTGTAGGGGTGGTAGTAGGGGAGGTAGTAGTAGTCACAGTAGTAGTAGTAGTAGTAGTGGTGGTGGTGATGGTAGGGGATACCTAGTAGGGATCCCCTACCATCACCTACCCCTTTTATGGTGATGGTAACGGTGGTAGGGGTAGTAGTAATGGTGGTAGTAGTGGTGGGGTTATTGGTAGTTATGGTAGGGGTGGTGGTAGTGGTGGTGGTAGTGGTGGTAGGGGACCACTAGTAGGGGTGGTTATGGTGATGGTAACGGTGGTAGGAGTAGTAGTTGTGGTGGTGGTAGTAGTGGTGGGGTTATTGGTAGTGGTGGTGGTAGTGGTAGTGGTAGTGGATGCTATGGTGATAACAGTGTCGGCCACCATGATTAAGTAGTATTAACAAGTAGTGCGAGACGGTATGTGATTCACTAGTAACGATGTTAGCTAGTAACGGCGTAGGGTTACGTCATCATGCGCGTTACATAACATCAAGGTGGTGGCAGACAAACTTTAATGTTCTGAATGTAGTAGGCGGCTAGTCTGTGTCGGTTGTTGTCTAGGACGGTGACCAGAGTCTTGCCGGCGAAGGGGATGAGTGTGTTCTCGTGCATCACGTAGAACGTAAGGTCGCACCTAACGGAACGAGAGAGGTGGCGCTATTAAGAGACATTCAATACAATCTACGGACTCTCAATATGACCACGGATAAGCGATGGAGAGCGGCTTCGAAGGGACATTAGAGCCATATGGTTATAAGTGAAAATAAATGTAAGTTCCTGGATGGGATGAAAGGAGTCTACCAAAATAATAATAATAATAACAATAATAAAGTGACGAATAATTGGGGACCTTATCGGGGAGGGGCATCACACTGAACGTTAAGCCCCCACGGGGAAGGGCATCACACTGAACGTTAAGCCCCCACGAGGCATCACACTGAACGTTAAGCGCCCACGGGGAGGGGCATCACACTGAACGTTAAGCCCCCACGGGGCATCAACACACTATAGTGATGCGGGTGTATAACCATGTGTACAACACCAGTGGGTAATTGCAGTATGAACTACAGGGAGCTCTATAGTGTAGAACTATAATTTGTAGTATGTATAGTGAATACACTGTAAACTCTACCCTAAACTATGTAAATCTGTGATCTGCGGTATATAAAACTACGGTATAACTAAAGGATACGAGTGGACATATCGTTAGTAGAGCTATTTCAATATAAAGTAAGGATGCGAGCTTATGGGAAAGGTTACGCGAGGGTTCTAACTCCACGATGGCGGGGTATGGTAAGTGTTAAGATGAATGAGGTTAGACTTTAGTATTGTGATTACGATGGGCAGCGAATGTAACAGCGAGACTGTCATCGTTATATAGTCCAACACCGATGTATATATGGCAAACGAATACCACCATAGAACAATAATGGATCGTTCCGTATAGCATGTTTATGGGGGTGTAATATCAAATATAGATACGATGTAACATGAAGCTAACCAATCGGTGATCACTATACTCTTCTCAGTGATGTGGTAGCGCAAGTCACTGATGCACACTATGCCTCCATTAGTGATCTCACTTATTATCCTGTAACAGAGGAGATTAGATAAGATTAGAGAAGATTAGACAATATTATAGACAATTAGGGAAGATTAGAGAAGATTAAATTACATTATAGAAGATTAGGGAAGATTAGGGAATATTATATGAGGATTAAGATTGTTATTATAAGTTATCAATGTCATTACAACCTTATGATTTCTTTTAGATTAGGTCGGATATTTTCAATCTTTTCTTTAAACGTAATAGTCACTTCCTGCGATGCTTTCGTAACCCAAATCTGCGTGCGAAAATATATTCACTATAAATTTAATTAGCTCTAGATAATAACGTACGCACCTAATCATTACTATAACTAGTTGTATGTACGTAAGTGTAAAGTAAATTTTCATAATTTTAATAATAATACTAAATAATAATTAAATAAATGATATATTGCGCCTACTTATACGATGTTGATGTTGATGAAAAAACCCTGAGCTCTGTACTGGAGGCGAGTGTGGTCAGCGCAGAAGTAGACGTCACCACAGAGTGGAAGTAGTGGTTCAGGTAGCGACTGAGAGGCAGCAACGAGTACACAGAACCATTCGACGAACTAATGGTGAACGCTTTACTGGGCTCCTCTGTGGGGTGTGAGTGGGGTTAGTAGTGATGGGTGTAAAGGTACGGAGGTAATAGAGAGGGGTGAGTGTTACGAGGGGGTGCTAGGATAGTGGAGAGAGGTGCAGTGGAAAGGGGTGATGGAGGGTTAATATAGATAGGGGTAGGAATGCATGTATAGTAGAGGTGGGGTTGAGTTGAGAGGGATGCGTGAATAGTAGAGATGAGATACAGGGAGTGAGATAAATATATATGATGGAGAGAGTAGTTGATATACGTTGATTTATGCGATACAATATATGAATAGGAAATTGGGGAATATTAAGTGTGGAAAGGGGCATGGAAAAGGGTGTAGAAAGGGGCGTGGAAAGGGGGAGTGGGGGTGTGCGATAGATTATAATAACCGGTCTCCTCGAATCGATTGGTCAAGTTCAACATGGAGTAGGAGAGTTGACCTTGACCGTCCGTAGCGGTCAGTATTGTGATCAACTGACCTATGGGGGCATTCAGCGATACACCTGTAACAGTAGTAGTGGTGTGTGGGTGTGTGTGTGTGAGTGTGTATGTGTGTGTGTGTGTATGTGTGTGTGTGTGTGTGTGTGTGTGTCTGACTTAGGGAACATTAGGTGAATAGCACATGTGGGTAATGGTGCTAAAGTTAGCGGTGAGTTAAACACGCCCCTAACCATGCCCTTAACCACGCCCCTAAATACGATCCGGTTTGCGCCAGAAAGTGGTTGATGGTAGTGCCTAAACCACTTATGTAACAGGTAACGACCCCTGAACATATCTGTGTGTCAATAGATGAAAGTGGTGTGTTTAGAGCAGTAACACTTCACAATTCCACAGGTTTGTAGGTGGATATCTACGCAACATTATCACTGATGATACTATCATGATATTATATAACTTTGTAATCTAATATTAATATATATATATATAACTATTATAATATTATTATACTATTATGATATAGCAAGACATATGATGATTATTACCCATAGAACCTCGTGTGAAATACTGAAGTCAGCAATTTTCTAATGGTACTAGTATATATTATACTACATATTTTACTATATATATATGTATTATACTATACTATAGTATAGCTATAACTATAGTTATATCGATAGGATATATATATAGCTATCCCCTTTATTATCGTATAGGTTACATGGTCACTAGTGTTTAGCTAGCGATGACTAACACGTATTGTACACGATGTCCGAGAATATTGGTTTCGTGGTGTTCTGATCGATGACGGCGATGTGAACTTTGACCTTTGAGGCATCGTCGCAATCCACGTGACACTTCGAGTCTACGGTTGGTTGGTTGCGGCACGAAGCGTTAAAGAGTCATTTATACAAAAGTTACTATGAACATCATACTACAAACTACAGAATCGTTTTCTATCATTTTATGAAAACGTTATATCTCGATATGCTATATAGCTTAGTAAAAATGATCGTTTATAATACCTAGAATTCACATTAATTATAAAATATTATAAAAAATGTACAATTTATAATTGTATATATTTATATATAATTAAATAATAATAAATATATATATATAAATATATATATATATATATATATATATATATATATATATATATATATAAGTATAAAGAACTTGATCAAATTTAAATAAAACACAAGAAAAAACAATGTTAAATATTTGTTTAGTATCGTCCTGGCCAGTTATTTATAACACGCAGACTTCTCGAGGGTTCCATGTGTTATCAGTGATTCAATGTGTAAATACTATTTACTAAATACTATTCTATATAAATAAATGGCTTTATACATAACAACATAAGCTTTTAACAATAATCAACATTAACACGGAGGTAATCACTCATACGCGCGGGTGGTTCACGGATAGGGTTCACGACCCCTGGCCTAGAGGTCGCATAGGGTCATCGCCGGTACGAACCCTGTACGGCTTGGACGTTGGACTGCGACACCGCCTGCACCAGCAGCGTATAGCGACTCTTGCGACGGAACTCCAACTTCTCGTGCAGCGTTATCACGCCGGTCGTGGCGTTTATCACGAACGTGTTGTCGGTATTGCCACCTAGGGGGAGAGAGCGATGCGATTGGATGATACCGTATAAGGTATTACCATCGATATAAAGAAAGTGGATAAGCAATTGACGCACGCAATGCATGTAAAAGATAGACACGTGAATGACACTTTTATCGATAAATTAACAAAATGGTATCAGTGATTTTGATTGGATATTAGTCATATTATATATGTCAAATATTGAAACAGTAGGCTTTTCGTCGAAATAGATTAAAGTGACTTCTATCTATATCAATGGATTTAAATTATAAATATCAATGAAATCAATAAAATAGTATTATACCTTCAATTTAAATACACAAAATTACGAGGAATGTTGATATTATGTATTTTAAATATATAATTTTATTTTTAGTATAGATAGTACATACAAATTGGTAGTGATTATCAATATATATATGATAAATACATATTATTATAAATAAAAAGTAGTGGGCCAGATAGTGGGTTTCGACTGCAGCGCTCGTAGCGGATAGTGCCATACACTACATTCAATTGCACAGGTCCACTTTCTTTATATAGTTGGGTATTACGCGCGATATTCACAAGTATCCATAACATGAGAACGCTTATAGCATTATTTCTATTTTCACTTATTTTGATGTACACTTGTTTAGGTCATCATACTTTTGTTATTTCTATACAGTTTTATTTATTTTAATAACGTACGTTATTGTTAGAAAATATACGTATACTTTATACTATTACTGTATATTTTGATTAAATAACAAAATCAAATAATCAATCGTAGAATTTCTAATGAGTATGCGTACTATTAAGTTCATTATTATTAAATAATTAAATATAAATTATTATTTACGGTAGATAAACGACAAATTTACATAGAAACTAGAATGTATTGTCGTAGTTATATATAGTTACGAGGCATTTCTGTTTGTACAAATCTGGCCTATCGTAACGCTCCTAATTAGGTCACCTATAATCGCGTAGTTGATCAGTGCATTGATACCGATGTCCTTATCGGTTGCCTTGACCTCTAAGATGTGACTCTCAAGGGCAGCGGTCTCCGCGACCTTGACTGTGTAAGCTATCGTGCAGCAGTTCTGATGCGTGAGTAGTGGTGTGTGTAGTGGTGTGTGTAGTGGTATGTGTAGAGGTAAGTGTAGTGGTGTGTGTAGTGGTGAATATAGTGGTGTGTGTAGTGGAGTGTGTAATGGTATGTGTAGTGGTATGTGTAGAGGTGAGTGTAGTGGTGTGTGTAGTGGTGTGTATAGAGGTGAGTGTAGTGATAGGGGAAGCTGGTAACCACACTAACCTGATATTTGGAGAACTCAGGCAGATTGTCGTCCAGGTCCGAGATATCGATGCTGGCAAACTGTCGCGTCTCGTAGGAAGGGAATCCAGAATCTTTGGCGACTAGGAATATCTGTACGGCGATGTTATGGTGAGTGTTATGGCGAGTGTTAGCTGTTCAGGACACCAGTATTGCATAACTACTTATCACCTAGTGCATGTCAACAATGTCGGTGATTGTATTCATATAATGCCATTTTATATTAATATATAATGTATGATTAATCATACATATATACATATATATATATATATATATATATATATATATATATATATATATATATATATATATATATGTATATATATCAAATTTAAATAAATATCATCAATCATATATTAAAATAAATATTCAATTACACATAGGCATTTATCAATTATAATCTTGTTTAATAGACATACATATATGTCAGACGTATTACATAAGTATAAATAACTTGACAGCAATGTCATAAATATCTAGTTTCACAATAGAACAGTAATGGGCCGTTACAGGTATAACTTACCACTTCACGCGGTTATTATGGTTACAACTCTGTAGAAGGGTGACTAGAGGAGATTAGGGGTGACTAAGGGTGATTAGGGGTGACTAGGGGTGACTAGGGGTGACTAGGTGTGACTAAGGGTGACTAGGGGTGACAAGGGGTTACTAGGGGTAACAATTCATTGATATTCTATTTAATTAAATATATAAACTATAAAAATTTGCTTACGATAACCCGTACATTGTCGACTACAAACCATAGGGTACAATATGGGGGACTTATAACTATACCCCATAGGGTGACTATGGGGTGACTAACGACTACAACCCTAGGGGGGTTCGGCTACTAACCCCGTAGTTATCTTTAGTCTCCCTATCGAACCTCCGCTTGGTTACCATGACGCCTGTGTTTCGGTTGATCGCGAAGTCAGCGGTTTCAGCGACCAATCGTCTGTCTCCGACGGGGTCCACCAGCCAATAGGTGATGCGCCCGTTGGCTCCTAGATCATCGTCTTCCGCCACCGCAGTCAGGACTCGTATGCCGGGGTGAGTGTTCTGCACGAGGGGTGGGGAGGGGGTTACACCCGTGTATTCGCGCGGGGTGAGTGTTCTACACTGGGGGGGTGGGGGGTAGGGGGTTACACCCATGGTATTCGCGCGGGGTGACGGAGTTGGAGAAGAGAGAGATAGTTGTGACTTACGTTACCATGGGTGGATGAGGGCATGGGGTTGGAAGAGAGATACAGTTATATTAGTTGTTCCCATGCGGGGGTAGATGGAGTTTAGTTGTTCGGTAAGTTTGAGCTCTAGTTGAGCTCGTAACTACGAGTCATCGCCTGATATTGTATCTCTATCATCGTTGTGAACATATTCATTAATTAACTAGTGCACTATGGTGACCATGGTATAGTCGATTATTTACACTTATTTACAATTTTAAAAATATTATTCACAAATTATGTAACGAGTACCTGTTAACATTTACTAATTATTATAAATTATACGAGAAATATTATTTAATTATTCGCTAATAATCAGTAGCGAATAATCGATTATTAAACGCGAGGATTCGAGATATCGGATAGCCGCGATAATAGGCGTGTATCGGTGGTACCTCGTAAATGGAGAAAGTTGTCATTGTGTTATTCGGAACGATCCAGTAGGGGGCGTAATTGTTACCGGGCAACACGCTGATATGTACCAGGGCGTTGACCTCTGCGCTCAAAGCCGGTGTTCCGAGGTCACTGGCACCTATCGTTAGTGTGTAATTTCCCTCGACCAATGGCAATGCGGTTTTTAATTCTCCGCTCGTTTGATTCAACACGAATAGACCTGAACAAACAGTTATAATCATGTTATGCTGATGTTATTCATTAATGATGTTATTCATCAATGATATTATTATTATTATTATTATTATTATTATTATTATTATTATTATTATTATTATTATTATTATTATTATTATTATTATTATTATTATTATTATTATTATTATTATTATTATTATTATTATTATTATTATTATTATTATTATTATTATTATTATTATTATTATTATTATTATTATTATTATTATTATTATTATTATTATTATTATTATTATTATTATTATTATTATTATTATTATTATTATTATTATTATTATTATTATTATTATTATTATTATTATTATTATTATTATTATTATTATTATTATTATTATTATTATTATTATTATTATTATTATTATTATTATTATTATTATTATTATTATTATTATTATTATTATTATTATTATTATTATTATTATTATTATTATTATTATTATTATTATTATTATTATTATTATTATTATTATTATTATTATTATTATTATTATTATTATTATTATTATTATTATTATTATTATCTCTATATATATTATTTCTCTTAATCGACGTAGTCGTAGTCGTCGTCGTCTTGGTACAATTGGCTCGCTTCGCTCGCCAACCAGACCTTCTACGAGCGAAGCGAATCTCGCTCGGCACAATTTTTTTCCACATTTATAAATCTAATACCCTCTAGATAATAAATCGTCGATAATATTTATATATATCGATTATATAATTAGGACACGGTTAGTATACGTGATATAACATATAATTTTACATATATATTTATATATTTATATATTTATTCTATTTATAAATATTCTATTCATCGATCTAGGCATTCTATTGTTCTCTCGATTCTCTATGGCGGAGATAGGTAAAAATCTCTATATCGCGTATACGAACGACATAAAATACGTTATATACGCATTTTTTTCGACAGATACTATTAATACTTCGACTCCAATAATACTAGATTTCGTTAAAGTTAAATTTCGAGTTTATAAAAAAAAATTTCCTATCTCCTCCGTTAAAAAAAATTTCGTAAATACGAAATATTTTCGTTAACGTACAAATTCTACGGGCGATCTTATAGCGCGTATACGGGCGTTATAAAATACGTTATATACGCATTTTTTTCGCGATATATTAAATGTATACTATATAGATACTAAATTAGTAATAATATTACGATATAATTACGATATAATATATATATAATATACGATATAGTAAACGAGTAATATATACTATACGTACTATATTTATATATTTATATATTTATTCTATTTATAAATATTCTATTCATCGATCGAGGCATTATATTGTTTTCTCTATTCTCTATGGCGGAGATAGGTAGAAAGTCTATATCGCGTATACGGACGACATAATATACGTTATATACGAATTTTTTTCGCCCGATACAAATATTACCCGAACCGTAATAATACTAGATTTCGTTAAATTTAAATTTCGAGTTTATAAAAAAAAATGTCCTATCTCCGCCGTTACAAAAAAAATTACGAAATATTTTCGTTAACGTACAAATTCTACGGGCGATCTTATATCGCGTATACGGACGACATAAAATACGTTATATACGCATTTTTTTCGCCCGATACTAATAAAACTTCGACTCCAATAATACTAGATTTCGTTAAAGTTAAATTTCGAGATTATACATTTTTTTTTCCTATCTCTACCGTGTACAAATTTAAATTTATAATATTCGTATCGCGTAAAAAAATCGATAATATATAGATATAATTATAAAAATAACATTTATGACGAGTATTAATATATATCGTACGTACTAAATTTCAGTTATTCGGTTTAACGAGTTTATAATAATTATTTCCTATCTCCGCCATGTAAAAATATATTCTTAAAATTATTAGGTGATGTAAAAAATCAAAATCCACGATAATGATTCGATTTCAATAATTTTAACTTTATTAAATAGATAATTAAAATATAATACCGTGGTGTAAATCGTGATATCTAATATTTAATATTCTTCGAACTACAGCCGAAATAGTGAAACATACGTGATTTTAGAGGGGTAAATTTGAACGACTTCCGGTAATGCGTTCGCTTCGATTATAATTTTAACGGATGCGGAGTACGAAAGTACCTATAATAAAATGAGAAAAACCATTAATATATGAAGCATTTGGTGTACGGATCGGTTTTAATTTTTCGCCAAAATTCATCATACAAATGGTCAAGAAAATAATGTGAAATTTATAAAAAAAAAAAAATACTAATTTCTATTCTATAATGTTAATGGTAATGAGTAGATATAAATGTAGCCATCCGATATGCATTTACTATGATTATTCGCCACATAAATGGCTTTAAAAAGTACATTTCCTATCTCCACCATGTAAAAACATAAATTTATAATATTGTTATCATGTAGAAAATTCAAAATCTATAATAATTATTCGATTTAAATAAATTTAACTTTATAATTTAATCATTTTATACTTATTATATTATTATTATACTATCTATGTAATAAAATAATATAAATATTATCGAATAATTCAATAACTAACTATTATTAACTAATATATGTACTTATATTTATAATTTTATAACACAAATTATATATTACAAAATTTATCATTATATTATATTGATATTTAATAATATTATATACATATATTTTACTTATTTTACTATTACTATAATATCTATATAATAAACTAATATTAATATTATCGAAAAGTATGATAGTGTAAATAATATAAACTAATACATTTAATTATATTATAATTTTATAAATTTACAACACAAATCATAAATTTATAAATATTTGTTTTCATTCGATGTGATAATAAATATATTATATAAGCATTATTTACTTATTTTATTATTATTATACTATCTATATAATAAATTAATATACATAATATCTAATAATTCATTAGTGTAACTATTATTAACTAATATATATAATTATATTTATAATTTTATAATTTTATAACACAAATTATATATTTATAAAATATGAAATTCTATTAACTTATTACATAATATCATTATATAGTTTATTTTACTTATTTTATTATTAATATACTATCTAATTAATAAATTAATATTAATATTATCGAATAAGTCATTAGATTAATCGATATTAATTATTAAATTTATATTAATTAATTATATTTTAAAATTTTATAAAAAAAAATATATATTTACAAAATAGATATAATTATAAAAATAACATTTATGACGAGTATTAATATATATCATACATACTAGATTTCAGTTATTTGGTTTAACGATAATATAATAATTATTTCCTATCTCCTCCATGTAAAAATAAATTCTTAAAATTATTAGGTGATGTAAAAAATCAAAATCCACAATAATGATTCGATTTCAATAATTTTAAATTTATTACATAGAAAATTAAAATACAATATCGTGGTATAAATTGTGATATCTAATATTTAATATTCTTCGAGTTATGGCCGAAATAGTGAAAAATACGTGATTTTAGAGTGGTCAATTTGACTGACTTCCGGTAACGTGTTCGACTCGATTATGGTTTCAACGGATGCGGAGTACGAAAGTACCTATAATAAAATGAGAAAAACCATTAATATATGAAGCATTTGGTGTACGGATCGGTTTTAATTTTTCGCCAAAATTCATCATACAAATGGTCAAAAAAATAATGTGAAATTTATAATAAAAAAAAAATACTAATTTCTATTCTATAATGTTAAAAGTGATGAGTAGATATAAATGTAGCCATCCGATATGCATTTACTATGATTATTCGCCACATAAATGGCTTTAAAAAGTACATTTCCTATCTCCACCATGTAAAAATTTGAATTTATAATATTTGTATCATGTAAAACATAGATAATCTATAATAATCATTGTATTTCCATATTTGTAACTTTATAATTTATAGTATAATTAATATAATTTCATTATTTTTTACTTATTTTAATAATAATATAATATCTAGATACTAAAATAATTTAAATATTATCGAAAAGTATAGTAGTGTAAATATTATGAACTAATACATTTAATTATATTATAAATTTATAAATTTATAACAACAATTATAAATTTATTAATATGTATATTCATTCGATATGATAATAAATATATTATATAAGCATTATTTACTTATTTTATTATTATTATACTATCTATATAATAAAATAGTATTTTATATTTTAAAAATACTATAAATATATACGAATAATTCATTAGCGTAACTATTATTTACAAATATATATAATTATATTTATATTTTTATAATTTTATAACACAAATTATATATTTATAAAATATGAAATTCTAATAACTTATTTTATAACAGTATCATATAGTTTATTTTACTTATTTTATTATTACTATACTATCCAATTAATAAATTAATATTAATATTATCGAATAAGTCATTAGATTATTCGGTATTAATTATTATATTTATATTAATTAATTATATTTTAAAATTTTACAAAAAAAAATATATCTTTATAAAATAGATATACTTATAACAATAAGATTACTAACTATTATAAATATATATCATACGTACTAGATTTCAGTTATTCGGTTTAACGAGTTTATAATAATTATTTCCTATCTCCGCCATGTAAAAATAAATTATTAAACGTATTAGGTGATGTAAAAAATCAACATCCACAATAATGAATCGATTTCAATAATGTTAACTCTATTAAATAGATAGTTAAAATATAATATCGTGGTATAAATTGTGATATTTAATATTTAATATTCTTCAGTTATGGCCGAAATAGTGAAAAATACGTGATTTTAGAGTGGTAAATTTGACCGACTTCCGGTAACGTGTTCGACTCGATTATGGTTTCAACGGATGCGGAGTACGAAAGTACCTATAATATTTTGAGAAAAACCGTTAATATATGAATAAGTTAAGGTACAGATCGGTTTCAATTTTTCACCAAATTTCATCATACAAATGGTCAAGAAAAAAAAATTGCAATTTATAAAAAAAAAAAATTCTAATTTCTATTCTATAATGTTAAGAGTGATGAGTAGATATAAATGTAACCATCCGCGATGCATTTACTATGATTATTTACCTCATAAATGACTTTACAAAAGTACATTTCCTATCTCCACCATGTAAAACATGAATTTATAATATTTTTAACATGTACAAAATCAAAATCTATATTAATAATTCGATTTTAATAATTTTAACTGTATCGAATAAATTATAAAAGCTAACTTGGGCACTTGGGTTTGGGTTGGGTTTGGGTTTGGATTGAGTTTGGGTTTGGGTTTGGGTTGGGTTTGGGTTTGGGTTTGGGTGTGTGTTTGGGTTTAGGTGGGTTGGGTTGGGTTTGGGTTGGGTTAAGTTTTAATTTTGGTAGGTTTTTTTTAGCTGCATTACTTCCCGAGTGAACCTATAAAAGTATATTTGACGGTTGTGGTTAGGTTGGGTTAAGTTTTAAATTTTGGAGGTTTTTTTTAGCTGCATTACTTCCCGAGTTAGCCTATAAAAGTATATTTCACAGTTGTGGTTAGGTTGGGTTAAGTTTTAATTTGTGGTGGTTTTTTTTAGCTGCATTATTGGTTTGGGTTTGGGTTTGGGTTTGGGTTTTGGTTTAGGTTTGTGTTTGGGTTTAGGTGGGTTGGGTTGGGTTTGGGTTGGGTTAAGTTTTAATTTTGGTAGGTTTTTTTAGCTGCATTACTTCCCGAGTTTGCCTATAAAAGTAGATTTTCACGGTTGTGGTTAGGTTGGGTTAAGTTTTAATTTTTGGTGGTTTTTTTAGCTGCATTACTTCCCGGGTTTGGATTTGGGTTTGGGTTTGGGTTGGGATTGGGTTTGGGGTTGGGTTTGGGTTTGGGTTGGGTTTGGGTTTGGGTTGGGGTTTTGGTTTGGGTTTGGGTTGGTTTTGGGTTTGGGTTTGGGTTTAGGTGGGTTGGGTTGGGTTTGGGTTGGGTTAAGTTTTAATTTTGGTAGGTTTTTTTAGCTGCATTACTTCCCGAGTTTGCCTATAAAAGTACATTTGTGGTTGTGGTTAGGTTGGGTTAAGTTTTAATTTTTGGTGGTTTTTTTTAGCTGCATTATTGGTTTGGGTTTGGGTTGGGTTTGGGTTTGGGTGGGTTGGGTTTAGGTTTGGGTTTGGGTTGGGTTTGGGTTTGGGTTTGGGTTTGGGTTGGGTTTGGGTTTTGGTTTAGGTTTGGGTTTGGGTTTAGGTGGATTGAGTTGGGTTTGGGTCGGGTTTGGGTTTGGGTTGGGTTTTGGTTTGGGTTTAGGTGGGTTTGGTTGGGTTTGGGTTGGGTTAAGTTTTAATTTTGGTAGGTTTTTTTTAGCTGCATTACTTCCCGAGTGAACCTATAAAAGTAGATTTTCACTGTTGTAGTTAGGTTGCATTACTTCCCGAGTAAACCTATACATGTATATTTTCACAGTTGTGGTTAGGTAGGGTTAAGTTTTAATTTTGGTAGGTTTTTTTAAGCTGCATTAACCCAATTGAGCCTATAAAAGTATAGTGATATGTGTATGTATGTGTGTGGTCATAGTTATTTTCACTGTTATGGTTAGGTTGGATTAAGTTTTAATTTATGTAGGTTTTTTTTAGTAATAAAGTTGTTTTAGTAATAACATTCTTTTAGTAACTAAGTTGATTTAGTAATAAAGTTAATTTTTTGTAATAAAGTAGTTACTTTTTAGTAATAAATTAGTTACTTTTAGTAATAAAGTGTTACTTTTTAGAATAAATGTAGTTCTTTTAGTAATAAAGTTTATTTTTTTTATTAATAAATTGTAGTTCTTTTAGTAATAAAGTAACATTCTTTTAGTAATAAATAGTTACGTTTTAGTAATAAAGTTTAGTTGCTTTAGTAAAAAAGTTCCCCTACAAGGTGCGTTAGCCCTTGACCAGTAAAAAAGTCACTTGTTATTATTATTATTATTATTATTATTATTATTAATTAATCATGAGTACAATATTACTTTGTTGATGAGTCTATTATACTACTAGTATATAAAATTGATATTTACAACATATTTATAGAAATGAACAAATAATTGAAAAATAACCATTTAACACAATTTAAAGACAATTATTTATTATTGAAAAGATTAAAAAGTTTGTGCTTAAAATAACTTCATCATAATATAAATATTTTACATAGTTGAAATTGTAAATATATGGTTTATTCATAGATTATTAAAATTAAAATTACACTTAGGGAGAAATTGCTCATTGTAATAGATTCCAGATATTCTAAATTATTAACAAATTATCTATATTATTATCAAATAAATCGATATTCTTGATATAAAATGATATTCAATAAACTTTATTTTACCTTCTTTAAATATGGTACAGGAATCATATAAACTCATGTAAATAACAGTGTAAAAAATGGCATGAAACTTTTTGTAAATCGCTTATTATATATTAAAATGGGTTAAGATACTAGTATATATACACAGAGATATTGTTAGTTTAGTATGAGATGAATCACATAGTGGATGAGTCATGAGACATATGAGTCATGATTTTGATATTAATCTAGTTTAATGTAGAGCTATATATATCAATATTTAGATAGATGAAATAGAGTTAATAAATAATTTTAGATAAAGTTATATATATATATATATATATATATACATATTTATATATTGTACATACTCACCTTTATCCGCATTAACTATGTAATATATATTGCCGGCCATTAATATATTTAGATTAATACAAATAATTCAATAATCACAATGTTCCTCTGTATTATGCATAATATATATATATATATATATATATGTGTAACATAATTACTTATCATTGTTGCGTACTTAGTGTACATTATGACGACGACCTATGTCCTCTATGACCTCTATGTCCTCTATTGTATATTTACTTTGTTATTGCCTCACGCGAGTGCACTAACAATTTTATAATTAAATAGTATTCAAATAAAATGACTATCCATCGATGCAAACCTTCTAGATTGCGCGCGAGCATTAGAAGTTAGTAGATCTTACACGTATACACATGTATACATAACACATAGTTACTTATCGAGCTTTCTAGTACAAGATATATCCACCAACTATTACAATTAACTCGCAGCATTCCGGCGATATCAGGCGGTTCATAGATCTCAGATATTGTTATTGTTATTTTATATGGGTATTTAGATATTTTATTTGGGTATTTTATTTGGTTCTTTCACCACATCCTGGAACTTAGATAAAGTTTTCACTTATAACCATATGGATCTAATGTCCCTTCGAAGTCGCTCTCATGTTAAGGTATCCATGGTTTTAACGAGAGCCGATCATTTATTTATACACAATTATATATAAGGTCACACTTCTAAATATTATTTTAGACCTTTGTAATGGTCCGGACGAGGCTCAAACCCGCGTCCTACTGCTTGCGTGTTAAACGCCTTAGCCACTGAGCCACGCTGCCAGTTTATATATATCATAGAGTTAGACACGTATACCACCTATTCTAATAGTATTTTAATGATCTGTATCCTGGGTAGGACTTGATACCACCCCTTATATTCATATTGTACATAATCGACACATCGTTAAGCAACATGTTACTGCATAGCTATGTAGGTCAACGCGAGCAACATGTCTGGCGTACTGAATAAAACATATGTATACCGAACTACACAATGGACACATTGTTAAGTAACATCATATAGCTAGAGAGAAAGCTCTATGTTACTGCATAGCTATGTAGGTCAACGCATGCAGAGGTGTGTCTGGCCTACTGAATAAAACGCTATTGCACACTTAGAGTCTGATACACCACACGCAGCCGCCTTACGTATTAATAAATATCACCAATACCCTTTTATACTTTCTCATTCATTTAATACAAATTTTTTTTTTTGTTATTGTTATTTTTATTTGGTGGATATTATTTTTATTGTCCTTTCATCCCATCCAGGAACTTAGATGAAGTTTTCACTTATAAACATATATGGCTCTAATGTGCCTTATTAACCTTCCTGATTGCCGGTCAGTATAGAGAACACCACGACTCCGTTATCGCCCGAGTCCGCGTCCGCTCCTACGAACGTCACGAGACCGGTACCAACGGACGCCGTTTCCATAGTAACGCGGCTGTAGACCCCGCTGCCCGTAAAGCGAGGCCTATTATCGTTGGCGTCTAGTACGTCGATGTGGACGAGGGCGGAGGCGCGACGTCGTACGGTCGGGTCGGCGGGGCTGTCGTAGGCTACCACGGTTAGGAGGATCTTGTGCGTACGTTCGTAGTCGATGGAAGCGTTGGCCGCTACTCGTATCACCCCCTGGTGGTGGGAAGGGGCGGAGTTATTGATCACGTGGTGGTAAGGGGCGGAGTTATTGATCGCGTGGTGGGGAGGGGAGGGGCGAAGTTAATGATCACGTGGTGGGAAGGGGCGGAGTTATTGATCATGTGGTGGGAAGGGGAGGAGTTATTGATCACGTGGTGGGAAGGTGCGGAGTTAATGATCACATGGTGGGGAGGGGAGGGGCGGAGTTATTGATCACGTGGTGGTAAGGGGAGGGGCGGAGTTAAGCAGTAAGATAGTTTTATTATAGCGTACCGTGAGTTAACTCTATGGAGATACGTAATCAAGTATACTATCCAATGTATTGCACGCTGAATTAAAAATATAAGTATTTCTACACATAATAAAAACTATGTATATATTATGATAGATAATAAAATACATAATATGATGAGGATGATGATGATAATTTTAAACACTAATTAAATTATAAAATTGTTATAGTGTGACAATAATATATAAAATACAATAAATAAAAATATAATAAGGAGAACATTTTTTAGTTTATGTTTGAAGGTGGTCGTTTTGAGTGATAGAGGGAGATGATTCCAAAGGAGGCTGGTTCAAAAAGAGTATATATATTTATATATATATTTATATTATTATACATAATGAAATACATATATTACAATATATTCTAGTCTTCCGTGCTAATTATTTACACTAACTGAAGACATCGATGTCCTATAGATCTATATAAGTCTGTTATTCTCCACTTATTTACGCTATACAATAATGATAATCTAATCGGTTATACCCCCATCGTGATTAGCTAGTGTGTGTGTGGTATTACGCTACTGTTGTGGACAAACCGTGCTGGTGACGTAGAACCTCGGATGATCGAGGTCGGGGTTATCGGGGTCAAGGATAAGATAGGTCAAGTTGCCGTACAGCCCTATATCTCTATCACTGGCTTCGGCGTACAAGACGAACGTATGCTGGGCACTATTCTCGGTCAGGGTGATACCCGTATAGTTCGTCTGTGTGGGGGGGGTGATCAGGATGAGGGGTAGAGGTGGCGGGGAGGGTAAGGGGAGACACAGGTGTGTGTTGGGCGCAGTTCCCCGACAGGGAGATAGTTTCAATAAATAGTTATAATAACTATAGCTACAATAACTATGCCTGCACACGCACACTTTACGTCTAACCTGCGCGAAGATGGGGTTCTCGTCGTTGACGTTGATAACGTAGATAGGGATTTCGATGGTGCTCGTAAGAGACGGGTACCCGTTGTCGCTAGCGGTGGCCACTAGTTTTGTGGACCGTAGTACTTCGTAGTCGAGAACTTTCTGAACGCGGATCACACCTGCCCATGCGATAGTCGTTACCGGTGCGACATTCAATGTGTTATGTAATGTGTTATGTAATGTGTTATGTAATGTGTTATGTAATGGGTATAATGGCGCATCTAAATAAACCGCGTAATGATAACATACAAAATGCTGTATATAATAACAAATATAACATATATATATATATATATATATTATTATCCTCTATTTGTGTACTACTACTACTACTACTGACGGATCAATTCGTACCTCTATTTATATTGTAAACAGTATACAACCAACTAATTCAGACTTTTTAAAGATAGTAGTTTGATTGCTATGTAAATACAAGTAAGAATGATCTGATATCTCAGAAACTTGATATCTTGATATTAGAAACTGACACCCTTTGTCGATCGGTTCGAGTCCGAGTTAGCAAAAGTTAACTATATTCATCGTATGGTAGCATCACTAAGCGCATGTTATTATTACTATTATCACACAGTATCTGATTACGCTCGACCGGTTACTGTAGATATCACCTTCTGCGCATGTAAACCCGTGAAGTTGTTAATGGAGAAGTGTCCTTGCCCGTCGTTCAGCAGTTCGTACTTAGTAACGATGTCCTTAGTGTCGGTGGCAACCAGCGTACGAACGTAGGCGCCTACAGCACCGCCCTCGATAACGGACAGGTTTCCTATTGGTTGAAAGGTGGGGCCTTCTCGATTCACCTCCACGATGTTCACGATCAGAGTGGCTGTTGTAACGGTGGTGGTGTTGTAATGGTGGTAATAGTGGTGGTAGACAACTGACCACTACGAGGACATAATGACCACTACAAGGACATATACTAACCACTACAAGGACATACTAACCACTACAAGGACATACTGACCACTACAAGGACTTACTGACCACTATAAGGACATACTGACCACTACAAGGACATATTGACCACTACAAGGACATATACTGACCACTGTCCACTAACCGGTGGCACTTTGATGTACTGCGGCGCTGTCCACTACGACGACGATGGCTCTAAACTCGGCCACAAGGTCGTAGTCTAGGTCGCTGTTCACTCTGACCTCTCCACTCTTCGAGTCCATGCGGAATAGTGTCTGAGTGGGTATTACGTCGTTTTAATTATTAGCGAATCACAATCGTTCGTTACAGTCTTGTTGTCATCAAGATTAGTCGTATAATAATTATAAACTAGAAACCGAAACCGAAAAAAAATAAAAATTCTTCTAGTAAATATTATTAATATCATCGCTATTATATATATATAAACATATTACGGATAGATTATAAAAATGATACGGGGAGAGGATTTGCATTAGTTAATTATATTCGAGGGTCATTTAAAACGGTGTTAACAACCACTGATCTAAACCACGGAAGTAACCACACCCCTACGAGTACTAAGGGGAAGGTACTAAGGGGGCGGTAATAAGGGAGCGTTACTAAGGGGCGGTACTAAGGGGCGGTACTAAGGGGTGGTACTAAGGGGGGCTGTACTAAGGGGGCTGTACTAAGGGGGAGGTACTAAGGTGGCGTTACTAAGGGGTGTTACTAAGGGGGCGGTATTAAGGGGGCTGTACTAAGGGGGCTGTACTAAGGGGGCTGTACTAAGGGGGCGGTATTAAGGGGGCTGTACTAAGGGGGCGGTACTAAGGGGGCGGTACTAAGGGGGAGGTACTAAGGGGGAGGTATTAAGGGGGTGTTACTAAGGGGGCGGTACTAAGGGGGAGGTACTACGGGGGCGTTACTAAGGGGGCAGTACTAAGGGGGCGGTACTAAGGGGGCGGTACTAAGGGGGCGGTACTAAGGGGGAGGTACTAAGGGGGCTGTACTAAGGGGGCTGTACTAAGGGGGCGGTATTAAGGGGGTGGTACTAAGGGGGAGGTACTAAGGGGGTGTTACTAAGGGGGCGGTGCTAAGGGGGAGGTACTACGGGGGCGGGGTTCTAACCGTGAAGTTCTCTTTAACGGGGTCGGCGTGTTTATCGAAGGCGGTCATCTGATTCGTGGGCATAGAGTAGACGAGAGAAGATTGCGAGTCGGGGTCGGTAGCGTTCATAACGATCACCAGGGAGCCGGGGGTTTCGTCTAGTGGTGGGGGGCTGGGCGTGAGGGTATAATGGTGTATCGGCACCCCCTTGTGTGAGTGGTTCTGGGAACATAAATTATTCGACGATTATTCTAGGACAATATTTAATATTTTAATATTTATATTTTAATATTTATATTTTGATATTTATATTTTAATATTTATATTTTAATATTTATATTTTAATATTTATATTTTAATATTTATATTTTAATATTTATATTTTAATATTTATATTTTAATATTTATATATTAATATTTAATATAATATTTAATATATATTTAATATGTGTAATTTAATGAAAATTAAAAGAATAGAAATATTTTACCGGGTATATGTTAGTAGTGTTTAAACGTAATGATTATTTTTTAAATTAAAGTTATCGAAAATATGAAGGTTATATTATTATGTAACCATATTCGACATACGTATACGATGTAATAGTAAAAGTAATATTTAACGTTTAATATATTAACGAAAGTGTTGATATAACATGACCCTAATGAGTCATTAGTGACGAGTCACCATAGTGATGAGTCACCAACCTTCGTAGATGTCGACGTTAGCGGTGCTCGGAGTGAAATACGGGTCTTTGTTGTTAGCATCGCGTATGTGTACGGTAAGAGTGGCGGTGGTGGAGCGCTGGGGTTGACCTTGATCCGTGGCTTCGATCTATAGGTCGCACGACATTGTATGTAACGGGGGTAAGCATTGAAAGTAAGGGGGTGATCATTGAAAGTGACAGAATAAATCAATGAAAGTAATGGAAGCAATCATTAACGTCAATCAATGAAAGTTACGATGATACGACCTTCAAAACGTAGCGGTTCTTCACGTCGTAATCGAACCCGTTACTGGTGTTAGAGACGGAAACGACCCCTAGCAAGGGGTCAAGGACGAACTGATCAACTGCTCCGGTGACTATGCGATAACGAATCTCTCCGTTCAGTCCCAGGTCTTTGTCCGTGGCTCTTATTTTCTCGACTCTCGTTCCTAGGTGGCGTAGCGGTATTAAATAGGATCTAATAGAAATGATGACTTAGAATGTAGTGAAATTATTGCTTGTAATGGTATAGTTTTGTTATCATATTTTATCATGATATTGGCTATTCTAATATTATTTTTGTATACTGCGTATTACCACTTAAAATATACGATATATATTGTTAACAGACATACTGTAATAGATAAGATAGTACATTACAACTTAATACAGTAGTTACAACATTACTACTACCGCTACTACCACTGCTACTGCTACTACTACTACTACTACTACTACTACTGCTGCTGCTGCTGCTGCTGATGCTGCTGCTGCTGCTGCTGCTGCTGCTGCTGCTGCTGCTGCTACTACTACTACTACTACTACTACTACTACTACTACTACTACTACTACTACTACTACTACTACTACTACTACTACTACTACTACTACTACTACTACTACTACTACTACTACTACTACTACTACTACTACTACTACTACTACTACTACTACTACTACTACTACTACTACTACTACTACTACTACTACTACTACTACTACTACTACTACTACTACTACTACTACTACTACTACTATATCTCTTCACTGGCTTCCCATCACACAACGTATCCAATACAAAACCTTACTTATATCCCACCAAGTCATTCATCACAATCACCCCGACTACCTAACTGACATACTAATAGAAAATAACACATCTAGAATACAACGTAAAATCAATAAATACAAATTACTTATACATAATCCAAAATACATATCACGCAAACAAGAAACAGCATTCTCAATATCTGCCCCAAAATTATGGAATAACCTCACTTACAATATAAGAGAAATCACCTCAACCCCACTCTTTAAACGTAAATTAAAAACACACCTGTTCGAAATTGCATATAAATAACCCACGA